>OMKL01151735.1:0-10911 GCA_900302295.1 Parasudis fraserbrunneri | reverse complement strand
CTGGAGGGGCAGGCAGGGGGCGCTGTGGCCCAACGGGGCCTCATCAGCGCTGAGCAGCTGCTGCTGGAGCTGAAGGCCGGGGGGATCCACCCAGAACAGGAAGCAGCCGTCAGACAGGAAGTCCAGCGCATGCAGTCTCTGGACCTGCTGGGCTTCCTGGCCTACCTGCCCCTGTTTCTTCTCATCCACAGCTCCGTGGTCTCCAACCCCCTGGATGACTCCAATCACCTCTGACATCGCTGGCCCCCGTTCCCAGCTTTTTCTTACGCGCGTCCGCTTCTGTGGTGCCGAGCCAAACTGCAAAACACAAATTGTCTAAAGTCAAGAAAAATAGGGCCCACGGCTCCTTTTTAATTCTCCCAAAATCGTTTATTTATTAGGTAGATAGATAGATTGATAGATAATTCATTATCCTCCTTAGAGGAAATTTGTTTCCACAGCCTGTACACACACTAGAACAATTAAGGAACATCAATCAATCAAACCAACTTAACACATAGCCACAATGAAAACATCACAGTCACAAGAACATGAGTCCGTTAAATGTTATTGCTAAAGTTTGTTGAGGGCAGTGATGGCAGAGGGCACGAAGCTCTTACTGTAGCGTGCTTTTGTACAAATCAGAGGTCTCTATCTGCAGCCGGATGGGAGTAGAGTGAAGCATGATTTCAGGGGGTGGCTGGTGTTGTGTGCTATGGTGAGTGCTTTGCGTGTGATGGCAGTGTCAATGAGGGCCAGAGGGTTGGGAGTCGGGAGACCAATGATTGTGGAGGCAGTGTGTGTGTGTGATTTTGAGGAGTTTGTTCCTGTTGGTGACAGTGAGCATGGTGAAGTAGCACGTGGAACAGTAGAGGAGGATGGGTTCTATGATGCTCCTGTACAGGACGAGTAGACGGGTGGTATTAAACTAGGGACAACGGCTCGATCCGATATACATGTAGATGGTGATGAAGATACTGACTGGGATCGAAACGTTGTCACTACACTACATAAATGATTTTGCAAGCATTAAAAAGGAGTTGCAAGCCCTATTTGTCTTGACTTTATTACCAGCGATACTATTGCTGACATTACCACCTACTGTAGCCTTGAGTAAAGGGACGACTGTACTTCCTGTAAAGGGACAACTGTACTTCCTGTAAAGGGACGACTGTACCCGTAAAGGGACGACTGTACTTCCTGTAAAGGGAGCGACACTAAAGAGTGCAGGCGAGTGATTGAAGAATTGTTTTGTTCAGTGTCCTTGGGGGTAAATATTCACTCACAAGTTGGAAAGCTTGGGGGATGCTTACTGGATTTCCTTCGCTCCTGGTGGGGCTGTGGACTGTTTTTCATAATGAAAAGCCGTGGAGCGCTGCTGTCTATGGTACTGAAATATTCCAGAGTCCTTTTCCAGTAACTCACTGAGCTTTGCTGCAGATGCGCAGCAGATATATTGAATTGAGCGTCTATATGTACGGCATTGGAGGAAAAAAAAACTTGTTTATACAGTTACTGTAGATTACTGTAATCTGACACATAATTTTTAGGTTGGGGTACTTTGCTGTAAGATGATGTGGGGGGTTAGATTTGCTGGTGCAAGTTTGGATAGGCTACATAACAATATTTTCTTACATCTTTGGACAAAAAGACTGGACTATTATCCAGTTTTTGCAAGGCACATGAATGATATAAACTAATATACCGGTGACATTTTTCTCTCAGCTTTGGCCATTAGATATGGCTGTCAGAATGCATGCAGGAAAACTTAATAGGCTCTGACAGTCAGAATCCCCGGGATTTTTCCTCTTTTTTTTTTTTTTTTTTTTACCAGTGTCACCCTTAGCTGTAAACAATATGCTATAACTTAAGGCTGTTTTGTGATTTGAAATCCATTTTTGACATGCTATGATCCACTCAGTGTAAATGCACTTGGTATAGTTGGAAAGATCTTCTCATCTTTTATTTGAGCTCACTTACATGCTTGTCACAAGAATTTCCTAACCTCTTTCTGCCTCTTCTTGCCTGAACTTCTTTGTTGTTGTTTTTTTCAGCCTACTGTGACCTCAGGTTACAGCCAAATAATTCTAGCTGTAGAGTAATACCAAAACCCTAATGAGTCAGTCAAGGTAAGTTATAACCAGGTACAAACATGATAGAGAATATCTGGGGGCTGTAAAATCTTTAAAGATTATATGACTATCCAGCTATTTCAGTTGTTTCTTTTCTTTTCTTTTTTTTTTAAGGTCCCAAACAAAACTCTTACTAGGGCCCCCCAAAATGTACTGGTAATCAATGCCTCCTACCTCAGAGGGAAAACAGAATGAAAGTTAAAGCCCCAATGCGTGATATTTGACCATATCAATTTGGTTTACATTTGCATACATTCTTGAAGAGTTTGATTTGCAGATGGAGAAAATGGCCATTTGGAACTTGGAACCTTTTGTATGCGTGGTTACTCCAGTGTTTACAATCGTTCCATATGCACACATTTACAGCCACAAAACACAGCAAATAGAATTAAATACTCATACTTTCCATTGGCTAGTGCAAGTCCTTGGATCAAGAGCATTGTCAATTACCAATTCCTTTTTCTTTTCCTTTTTTGTGGTGGGACTACCCATTTGTTTACCTTTGGATAACCAAGTGGGGCTTTAATTAAGTTTTGTTTTATGCAGGCTATGAGGGTATCTCAAAATAAAAGTAAACCTAAAAGGCCAGTATGTCATGTATGTCATATATTTTAGTATCTCATGTATTTTCCTCAATAAATTCATACTATGCTGTTTATCTCGATGTCAATCAATGGATTGTGTCCGATAGCCTAAATGTAGAGCATAACAGGTTAATAAGGCTTGGTCTATAACTCTCATAGATGCGGTGAACAGAAGCAGCCCTGGCTTCTCTTTTTATGGTCTTCTCCGTGATGAACCAGTGGTTTAACTTTAGCCAGATGCTGTTTTCCCCTTCTCCCAGTGGCAATTGTTGAGTGCCAGTCGTGCGGGTCGTGCGCTTCGCTGTCAGAAGGCACACGCCATCAGCCAATTCAACGCTCTGTCTCCACTCGACCACTATACAACCTCATTCACTCATTAAACCAGGCACGCGCCTGGCTGCACACCCGGCGTCTCTACCTGTCAAACTTGTGTAAATACAACTAACCCTACCTTAAAATCAATTGGAATTTGGCAAACAGTTATTGCCCCAATGAGATTCGTCAATCTAATTGAAAAATCAATTCTAGATGCACAGGCTACCTTTTTCAGTTATACAACTTTTTGGTAAAGCAACATATATTTGTAAAACTTTTTTACAAAATATTTTTGTAAAACTTTTTTTGTGGCGATAAAAAAAGACGATGCTTTTGATGAATAAGATGGACTTAGGCTATAGCTCTCTTTCCTCAGTCTCATTCCTTTGACTATATCCTAGATACTATCTGTTTATTTACATGCGTGGCCTTGGTACTAACTTCTGTTCACTTTATTTTGTAAAATATTTATTTCATAATTTCTTTATTTTGTTGATTAACTTTTAATGCACTTGTGCCACCGGTTTCATCGCTCCTTTTGTCTCGAGGTTCCTTTTGTTGCGCACAACAGAATTGTTGCGAGAGCTGTCCAATATTGAAGAAAGTTGTAAGCGTGAGATTTTGGTGATGGACTCGCTATAAGCCACTATCATACGCCACTTGCCCTGTATGTGGAAATTTGAAACTCAGATGAACTAAATCATATCCGTAACGTGTATCAAATTGTTATGGAACTGTTAAAGCAGTTGAATCTCAAACCTGCAAAATTCTCACTCTCCCTTATTAATCCCTTTCCCAGTGTATCCTGGCTATATCCAGTTCTCTCAGTCCTTTTCTTGCTATTGCATTATATGGTTACCGAGCTGCAAAACTTGACTAAAAGTGCATTGCTCACAAAAATAACACAGGGAAAAGAAATCCTTATGAAATTGTTTTATTCTGAGACTAGAGTGTAGAAAATATGGTTATAAGACTTTTTCTTTTCAACCAACATAGTTTATGTGAAGACAATATAGAGCTGGCAGTAAAGAAGAGACAATGCATCGCCATTGTGCTCTGTTTGGACAATAGCTGCATAACCTTTGATCATTGTGAACTCCATGACATGGTATAATAACATGTATTTCCTATTAAATAAGACACATTGGTGCTGGAATAAAACATTGGAGTATCAAACTCCCTCTCGAAACCTCATGAACAGAATAGCCAGCTGCAGAGAATAATAGACTACACGTCTAAATAGGCAAGAGGTATAGAAGCAACTTAGCAATATATTGACAAAATATATACAAAAGGATGTGTACAAAACATCTATAAATCTCTTACATACAAAAATATTTTAATATATATTCAAAAACACGTTTGATATAGATTTTCATAGAATAAAATCCGCGACTTGGAAGCATTTTTGAATCAAATGTCTCAGAAGTTTATCAAAGGGTTGATGTTCTTTGATTGGATTTAGCATAGTTGAAGAGTACATTTTAAATAACGTTTTGTGTGCTGTGGTTGAGCATAAATTCGCTTTATGAAAATTAGTTTTTCATGGGCAAATGTTCGGAAGTTTGGATTCCCACGCTGTCGTACACGGGAGCCGTCTTCCTTGTCCTTTGGCGCTTTTCTCTGGCCTGGATATCCGAAGTTTTTCACGTTGCAAGGCCGTGTCTCTCTGGGGTGACCTGGCTGTGTCGACAGCGGACCGTAAAGCAAACTCAGTGCATCCCTAGCCTCCCCGCGACCACCCCAAGCACACGATGACAGTATAAGTTGAGTTGATCCATATTTCTGTGTGGGGAAACAAGAAAAATAACCGTTAGGATATTATTCAAGTTGTACGACAAACATGATGTACAATGAGAGCAAAAATATTGACCTGGATAAACGGTGGATTTCTTACCATATAGATTCTCAGAACCAGTTGGTGAAATCTAGAAGTTCCTGCTCCTCGGGGCTGAGGGGGTCATAAGAGCCTTCGTCGGAGGAGTAAGAGGACACTGGAGACCCTGCCATTGAGTTCATGTCATTGGAGTAATTCTGTGAGATGGTGGGCGACAGGACCCCGGACTGAAACGCTGCGCTCACTGCGTCATGCTCGTCCAAAAGCTGCTGGAGCGCGCGAATGTACTCCACAGCCGAACGCAGGGTCTCCACTTTGCTCATCTTCTTGTTGGCCGCGCCGTTGGGGACGTGCTCCCGGAGGGTGGCGAAACCGTTGTTGACCAGCTTAACCCTGTTGCGCTCTCTCTCGTTCCTCCTTGCCACCGCGTGCGGCTGCTGCTGCGGAAGGTTGTAACCAAAGCCCGCAAAATTCAGCCTCCTTTTGCATCTCAGCAGCTCAGGCGAGGAGGAGCGCTGCCTCTTCACCTGCTTGGATGCTGACTTGGTGCTACCCTGACTGCTGCTAGGACTGAGCTGGATGCTCTGCGCTGCGGCAGCAAAGAAGCAGGCGGGCGGCATAAACTGCTGCTGGCTGACATTTATTTCCATCTTGGCTGTGATGTCCATTGGCAGTGAATGAACGAAAGAAGAAGAAGAAAAAAAAGTTGCAAAGTATCTCAAAGTTCTCTTTGGAGTTGTAGGTGGCAGTGCGTCCTGCTCGTGCCGTTCACGTGTGGTTTAATGCTCACTTCAGCCTAGGTTAATGGGCAGTCTGTGTAGACTCCTGCCTTGCACGCTCCTCAAGCTGCACTGAGTCCCGAGGAAAGCCTCTACGGCTTTTCAATACATTGGCAGCCCCACGCGCTGGAACTGACCACGCCTCTTCTCGCTTGTTGTATTCACCTTGGCTCCTGTGCTGTTGCAATGCGTACGCCGGACGCGTGCCACTTCAACCACTAAACAAACAGTCACTAAAGCATAACTGGTTGCTGTGGGTCGAGCTTTTCTTATGTTTTGGAGTATGCCCGATTTAGGAAAAAGTGCGTTTCAGTAATTCAGTAAAACAGTTAACAAAAAGAAGAGAAGGTACTTTTAATAACAATGCTTATTTCAAAGAAATATAATATGCTTCATTTACTCTCATGAACAAGCGCAACGTGACTGAGATACTTTCTGGAGTTCGTCTTTTTCTTTTTCTGAGGGGGAATATTTATCTGAGCCATCGCAATATGGAGAAGATTCTGTGCGTAATTTGACGAGATTTGGAGATAAGTGCTGGAGCCTAAAATAATATTTTGATTACTTTATATGAGAAATCAAATCAGTTAATTAATTTCTTTTAGAGCTTTAAACATTTCACCAGCTTCCCCACTGGACCAAAATGTGGTGCTGAAATGGGCTACAGCTCTCGCCCCGACGCATCCACTTCACTGATAACATTCATTATTCATCCTTGCCTTGGACTATTTCTGAACGATTTTGAATGTAAAAGAGGAGAGAGTTGAAACACTGCAATTGGCGTTTAGTCTTGGATGGTTCAAATAGGCTAGTTTATTGTTAACACTTAGGCCCTACAGACGCGTTTGAATGCTTCGTCTTTGAAGAGTGGGGCTTTGTGCAGTAGAGGCAAATTTTCCACTTTCATTAGAGCTAATCATCAGCATCGCAGAGGCGGAACGGAAGGGTAAATCTGCAGAGGGGCCCTGAGAGGCGGGCATTCGAGGATGTTTTGTGTATGATTTGATACACCCTATATTGTTACAGTAGCCTCGGCAAAGTGTATCTCTTCAATTTTTGTTTCTTTGAAAAGTGAGCATAATAAAGCATGTCTTTCACTCAGAACAAAACCAACCGTAATACCCAATGCTATGAATAACCGTGTGTGTGTGTGTGTGTGTGTGTGTTGAGGAGGGGTGTAATAAATTGTGCAATTTTTCTGCGTTGGCAGTGGCATTCAAGATCAAGCTTGTATTGAAGAGCCCAGCCCCCACCATCTTTCTTTTCTTTTGCCTCCTCTTTTCTGGCACAGCAAGAGAGTTTAGAAAAGAAGCGTGGGTTCTATTCAGCTTCCCCCAGCCCCCTTGCCACCGTAGGGCTCTCTGAAACCTATCCATGCCCTGTCAGTGCGGTTCCAGCGTCCAATTAGCGCTTTGTAAAGACTTTTTTTCTGCCTCGGTCTTCCAGAGGCAGAGAGGGCGCTCACTTTACGTGAGGGGCTCCAGTCATAGCCGAGTGTAATAATTAATATGACATCTGGGCGCCCGAGTTTCCATTCAACCACCTCTATTTTTTTTTCTTATCGGAGTAGCCCATGCAGAGAGACAATGAAGCAAAACTCATAAGCACCCGTTTGTTGTCCCATGTATTGTCCCTGTGTGATGTAATAGATTATCTTTCAATTTGTTAGCTATTAAAAACAGTTTGTTGGTGTACTTGTATTGTTTAATTTCTCCCGTTGTTTAATTTCTACAGGTGCATTATCAAAGCAAATAGTTTTCACAAAAGGTTAAAAAAAATAATAATAATTTTTTTTTAAAATGATAATAATAATAAATTGTAGGCTAGGTATTTTCTCTTTTAATGGTAGGACAAGAATTTCCAATACATTTCCCGGATATTGCTGGGGTGGGGGCGGCAAAGAATAGATGGACGATAGGGGGAAATCATTCAATTCATCAGAATAAACGCCCGACCTGCATTTGATTGTAGCCAATAATACTTATGTAAATGTAATTTTCAAGTGCTTGAAACACCGATGGATTGAGATAACGGAGGCCTTGAACAATTGTAGCCGTTTTATGATTATGAAATTGGCGTAGCCCACTTCATGCTTTCTCATTAGCATACCAGAGAAAGCATTGGATGAGGGGGATCTGCTGCATATTGTCCTGATTATGCCAAGGCAAACAAACTGCATAGCCTATGGGCATTATAGTTTTGACATAAAACCAATCAACCAGTTAAGGGTTATATCAGTGGACTCCAAGGGGTTCTATTAGATTAGATTAGATTAGGTTAGATTCAAATTTATTGTCATTATACAGCACGAGTACAGTACAACGAAAATAAGTTTGGCATCCATCCAGATTGCAAATGTTACAGTAAAGTGCAGTAGCTATATATAATGTACAATATACAGGTGATTAACTAGAGTATATATGAATAAGTGGTTAGATAAATGAGTGCTACTGAGTAGTATGATATGTACAGGATATGTACAGATAAGGTAAGTATATATAAATGTATAGTATATACAGGTATGCAACAGATGTGGGTAAATAAGTATAAGTAGGTAAATAGTTACCTATTTATTATTAGGCGGACCCTTACAGTATTCAATAGGTGGACGTGCCCCCCTCTGTCCTTTCCGGGCTTTGATTCTGTGGTCAAGCCAAAGTCAGTCTATTCCTGTTTCTGGTCAAGCGTCACTTGAATGAAAAGTTGCAATAGTCTAGCACCCTCTAGAGGAGTCGAACAAAGCTGACTGTGCGTCAACCAAATTGTACAGAGTACCTAGCTGTCTCTATCCTCAGCTACCACATGATGGCGCTGTTGCATCACTGACAAAACATTTCCGTCTCACATTTTTGGAATGTCAAAGTCAGACCGCCACATGTGGTTAGGTAACTTAGTCATAGCCTACATGCTAATGTAAAAAGAAATTCTAGCTTGCTGGAATGTCTTCATACCCATTATTGGGGTAATAGTTAAGACAGTAGACTGTCTTTGGCTTAACTAATGTCGCGCAAATTTCGAAAGCGCAAACAAAGCGTGTCTATGATGAGCTTCCGTACTTCAAAGTCACATGTCTTTGTTTACTAGGAAGAACCAAGAACGAAGCATGTTGACCAGGGAGGCTCAGTTAACTAACTAGCCAGCTACCCACATTGCAAATATATATAGTTATTTGTGGGCTTGAAAATAACATATCTATGACTATGAGGTATTTTAGAAACGCAATATCGAACTTGAGCGATTGCGTTGGAGCGCTGTTCAACTTCAACCAGTTACACCATGAAGAACTATCCAACTGACTGACAGGCAGCTAGATAGAGGTTCACCCTGTTTTCTAGCTAACGGTAGCTAGCTACCTGTTCACATTGTGCTATATCATACCTAATTATGCGGTCCTTGAGCTATGTGCAGCGTGTCAGCCTGGATTTCACAGGAACTCTCTTTCCTCATGCAATTTGTCTCGGAGATGCCGACAATGACTCGGTAATGTATCTCTCTAGTATACACTAAGTCAGATAGACATCCTCTTTTCCGTCGTCTCCTACTTTGTGAACTACTACCCACACCCTCACGTGTCTTTCTCCATTCATTATAGTTGAACGAGCTAATTGTAGGAGACACCAGTGGGAAGCTTCTTGTGTATAAGAATGATGACTCCAAACCCTGGCTTACTAGAACCTGTGTGGGCATGGTAAGTATCAGCCACGGTAGATACACTACACGAGATTTGCTTTCCCCTTACAAATAATTGTCAAGTCAACTTTAGTCATTGAAACACACACGACTAGGTTTATCCAAGTGCTTCACATGATGACATAATTGTTTCGGTGTCCTAGCTCACCTGCGTCGCAGTTGGAGACGTCTGCAACAAAGGAAAGGTGAGCCGATAGCCTAACCTAGACACCAACCAAATATGATGAATATCTTGGTATAATAATTATCCCCCATGTAACATATTTCATGTCCTCCCGTCTGTCAGAACTTTGTGGTCGCTGTGGGAGCGGAGGGCTGGTTTCACCTGTTTGATCTGACAGCAGCAACTGCAGCCAAGTCAGATTCCTCCAGCCAGCACGAAGCCCTGTTCTCCGAAGACCAGAAACCTTGTTACACCCAGCACATCCCCGCCAACACCAAAGTCATCCTAATCAGTGACATTGGTAAAAGTCTGGCATTGATCTAATGTAGGCTCATGATACATTATGTGTCCACCCCAGTGTTTTGTTCTAAAGAATGTGCGTGTGTACGGCTTAAGGCTTGCGGGCCCATCGGGGAGGAAGGCCGAACAGCTGCCAAGATTTAGTCTGATCCTCCACTGTAACGGGTCTCCACTCGCCGGGCAGTGTGGCCGAGATAATTTTTCAGTGGGAAGCCCTCAAAAGCATGTGGAGCCTCTGTTAATATTTGAATCCTATGTGTTTGTCACATGTAATAGGTGGATTCAAATAAAGTATTTATAAAGTATTTATAATGTGTGTGTGTGTGTGTGTGTGTGTGTGTGTGTGTGTGTGTACGCGTGTGCACACGTGTTTTGCAGATGGTGACGGCCGCAGTGAGCTGGTGGTGGGCTACACAGACCGTGTGGTGCGAGCGTTCCGCTGGGAGGAGCCCTCTGACTCATCAGACCTGAGCTCTGGTCAGCTAGTGCTGCTTAAGAAGTGGCTTCTAGAGGGACAGGTACCACATTTACTATCAGTTCAGAGTACATTTACTATCAGTTGTTACTCATAAGGGCTTCTAGAGGGACAGGTACCACATTTACTATCAGTTATGTTATTCATAAGGGCTTCTAGAGGGACAGGTACCACATTTACTATCAGTTATGTTATTCATAAGGGCTTCTAGAGGGACAGGTACCACATTTACTATCAGTTCAGAGTACGTTTACTATCAGTTCAGTTACTCATAGGAATTTCTAGAGGGACAGGTAGTACATTTACTATCAGTTATGTTATTCATAGGGGCTTCTAGAGGGACAGGTAGTACATTTACTATCAATTCAGAGTACATTTACTATCGGTTAAGATACTCATCATAGGAACCTCTAAAGGGACAGGTAGTACATTTACTATCAGTTCAGAGTACATTTACTATCAGTTCAGTTACTCATCATAGGAACCTCTAAAGGGACAGGTAGTACATTTACTATCGGTTAAGATACTCATCATAGGCAGCGTTGGGTAACAGATTCTCACATTGATATTATGGCCTAAACTAGGTGTGGGTAATGTCCTGTGTGCTGCTGTGCTTTTTATTTTTTACATGCTGGTGATTTTAGGAGTAATCAATGT
>OMKL01151732.1:0-10199 GCA_900302295.1 Parasudis fraserbrunneri | reverse complement strand
TTCAGGGCCTAAATTGGTTTGTGAGCATAAAACCTTTACTGCTTATGCCCTGAAGCAGATAGCGCGCGCGCACACACACACAAACACACACACACACACACACACACACACACACACACACACACACACACACACACACACACCAGCAGCAGCAGCAGCAGCAGCAGCATAACATAAAGCCTTTCTTTAGCCCTGCTGACCACCTTTCATTAAATGTGACGATCAATTATTAGCCAGTTTATCTGACTGACAAGCAGGCAGTCTTCTGGGGGGCTCTGTGTGTGACTTGTTACAAATAATGCTGATATGTCTTCTTATGTCTGTCAGCTCCTCAGGGGAATAGCACCACTAACACCACCACAGCCTCCGGGCTTAAGTCGTCTTACTGCCTGTCATTGGCTGCAGAAGGCTGGACTTTCTTGTGAGGAGAGACATAACTTTATAGAACAGCCTCGGGCTTGGATGCAGAAAGACAAAATAATAATAGGGAAAAAGTATAGCGCAATGTGGAAGGCACAAAAGAAAAATTCAGAAATATCTTAACAAAGACTTGACAAAGAATATTCATCTGTACTGAAAAGTAAAAGAGAAGCTGAACTGCATAGCTGATTTATTCTTTTTTTCTTTTTTTAGATAATCACTACATTTCTTCAACAACATGATGATGTTGTCAGGGTATCAAAAGATGTCAATCACTTGAATATATTACCTCGTATCAATTTGATTATTAATTTCTAATAATCGATTGATTAAGGCCACTGGGTACAGCTCGATCTACTAGATTTAAGAGACACCACTGTTCATTTTGAGTTAAACATGAGATGAACAGTTGACACGTTTTCATTAATGAAAGACTTTCAATCTCATCTGAAGATCATAAGACCCTAATTCACAAGGAACACAAAGACAGATATCTTTAACTTCACAAGCAATTTATAGTAAGAATATTAAGGCACATAGGCAAAATATAAAATGAAGAATATGAGGTAACGAAATTAAAACAAAGGATATAAAGTATAGATATTGAACTAACAGAGATGGCTTTTAGGGTTCAGTTACTAACAGGCTCTAGAACAGGTATAGGGGCAAGGCTTAGACTAGGAAGATGTACGATGACAGACACGGTCTACCCACTCTATGTGATCAGTGGTCAGAATAACATAACGTTGGATGACAATATGTTTTTCTGCAGACAACTCCTTTTGGCTATATCACCGAACATGTACACGCAGTCTTATGGTTTAGAATTATAGTTATGTGAGCTCTGAGACCCCAGTGACTAAATTCTAACTGGAATGGAAACTTGACTCGAAAGCCTAACCTTGGCACTTCTAACTTAATGATTAGAAACAAAAACAATGATTGAAACAAAATGTTAAAAGCAAAGAAATGACTGAAGTAGTAAGGACAGATAGTAACAGTGACTCGCTATAGCATAAACTTAGGACAACACTCACTCACTCACTCATCCCATGGCCTAGGGGGCCTTAGGGGTGTCACGGTGGATGCTTGGGCAGTCAGGGATCTCCAGCGCTCGCGATCTTCTGCTGATCGTAGCAGGGTTTGGAAGCTGCAGCCAGCCCATTCTTTGATGTTATCCATCCAGGCCTTTCTCTGCCTGCCTCTTCTCCACTTCCCCTCTACTGTTCCCTGCAGGATGGTCTTTGACAGGGAGGTGTGCCTTGTGCCTTTGACAGGGAGGTGTGCCTTCATGTGAAGTTTTGGTGAACCACTTCACCAACAAACTAAGCGTATCCATTGAGACTGTTGCTCCTGCCAAATTAAAAAAGGCCAACCCCAAACAGAGAGTCCCATGGAAAAATGATGAAATTATGAAGTAGAAGAGAACCTGTCGTGCAGCAGAACGCAAATGGAGGAAATCAAAACTGCATGTCCACCATGACATTTTCCGCAATAATCTTATGGAATACAGCAATCAGAAAATCCAGACAAGCACATTTCTCCAAACTGATCAATGACCATCAGAACAATCCAAGATTTCTCTTCTCAACAATTGATTGATTGATTGATTGATTGTGACATGGCCATACCAGGTCAATTTTCGACGTTTAACTGTTGAGAGTAGAGGTTCCTGTTCTCCAGCATTTGTTGTAACTAGCTGTCTAACATAATCATTTGTCCGGTGTTCTCTGTATGATATATGTAACATTCTTCTGTGACATTTGCTTTCAAAGGACTGTATCCTGCGCTCAGTGTCCGCTGTGAGTGTCCAGCTCTCACAACCATAGAGTAGGGTGGAAAGAACAAGTGACTTGTAAAGTCTGACCTTCACCTGGAAGCTGATGGTGTTGCTTTTCCAGATACTGGCCAGTCTTGTCATGGCTGATGTTGCTATGCCGATTCTCGTTTTTATCTCTCTTTAAAGAGGGCCTCTTTACGCCTATGTAAATATTCCATTAAAAATCAGCCGTTTCCAGCTGTATTAGTCATTTACCACATTAACAATGTCTTGACTGTATTTCTGATCAATTTAATGTTATTTTAATTGAAAAAATTGTGCTTTTCTTTAAAAAATAAGGACATTTTTAAGTGACCCCAAACTTTTGAGCGGTAGTGTATATAATATCAGGCAGTTCAGAATGTCTTTAACAGAAAATGCTGCTAGGTCACTGACAGGCATAATAACTCTTAAACCAAAAGAATTGCTTTTCAAAAAAGCCTTAAAATATTTGCCAAAAAACACACTTCACATCATTATAACATTCTTGAGAAATATAATTTTTTACGTTTTTAGAATTTAAAATAATTAATTTGCATGTCTTATATGTAAGGCATTGCATGGCCTCGACCCACTGCCGTTAACAGAATTCATTAAGCAGAGAGTTGACAGCGGCTCTACCACCACGGCCACCACTAGAGGGGACTGTGAGGTACCTTACAGGCGTACCTCATTTGGACAAAATGTGCTATCTGTTAAGGGTGGTAAATTATGGAATAGTCTACTGCAGTATAATCAGGCATATTTCCATTTATTGTTAAATATTAATTAATATGCACTATCCCTACTTAAATAAATAAAAAAATAAAAAGTATTTTCTTGGAATTAATTTGTTGTTGTTTTGATTGTGCATGGAAATACATGCAGTTGCATGTAAAGTCACACCTTTTGAACGCTAGAGGGCGATTGCCTACTACACAACCTCAAAACAATTACTTCCTACTTCCCGTTTAGAACCAACCAATAGTGGTGGGAAGACAGAATCTTTTAATATCAATGATGTGTGATTTGCGAAAGAATCGTTCAAATGAACAACTCTTTTAAGTGAACAAGTACATTCGAACAAGTACATTCGCAAATGTGAACAAATCAAATTGCAACTAATGACTCGTTCAGCAACCGCACACCATTTTTTCTACTGAGCAGTGCTGAGAGAGGGTTACTTTATAATGACTGCAATGTAAATTAACTTGGCTTCACTGCATGATGTGGGGACTTCGGAATGGGGGAAAACGTCATGGCTTGTCTGTCTAACTTGCTAATAACTTGTCAGTAATGTAAACAGAATTTTTCAGTGTTACCTACTATTATACACAGACACCATGTGTGTTGTCCTGCTGTTGTATGAGTCATGTCATCAGACTGCTCACATGATGACATGTTATTTATATTTAATCACCCACCCAATGTATTTAGTTCATTTCTCCAACAGGAGAAACACTCTTTTCCCTTTGTTATTTGGTTTTCAATATAAAACATTTAGTTATTGCACATTTTAGCACATTAATAACAATACCATGATAATACCAAAAACGGAGACATTCTTGTTCACTATAATTGCGACATGAAATTCCCATGCCGTTTCATCTCTAAGTGTAATAATATAATAGTGTGTACTGGTGTGTAATTGTAATTGTGTAAATGTGTAATAGTGTAATAATGTAGTAGTGCGTAATAGTGTCATAGTGTACTTGTGTCATAGTGGGTGGCTGGTGCCTGGTGGAGATTTGCGTTCTACTGAGCGTGAGCATACCTCTCTAGTTTTTTTTCACCGTTTTCAAAATCTCTATCACTAGGAAAAACAACAAGTGTTCGAGCTAGCAACTTCCTGAGGCACCGCTGGTTGTACAGCTCCTGCAGGCTGGGCAGCTCACCCCATAACTGCTGTGTTGTCCGCAAACTTTATGTCTTCTTATGTCTTACAGAATGTGCAAGATCTGTGCAACTGTGCAAGATCTTTCACTTCTAGATGAACGAGATGAACATATAAGTGAGGGCCAAAATTCAGTTTGATATGCATATATGTCCTTAACTTTGGCTTTGACAGAACATTTTCAAACCATTTTTCTTCAAATTTCAGTGAAAGCTTATTTTTAATAGAATGAACATTACAACACAAATTTTGATTACAAGCCATTTTGATTAGCCGGTTCCACAGTCAGATTTTTTCACATTTTCGTTGTACAGACTCTGGTACCTAGCCCATATCTCCCTGAACTGCTGGGATCTGAGCAAATCTATGAACCCCCAGATAACATGGTATATCTCTATTCTGTATGGTGTCTACAGTTTTAGATTATTTTAAGCCCCACACCCCTGCAGCATAGTTCAGTATGGGGGACACACATGCATTGTTAAGTTGGGTATATGTAGGATATCCAAGACATTTACATATTTTCAATTTATTAAAAATGTATCCCAGAGCTCTCCCAGCCAGCAAGGGACCCAATTCCAACTTCATATGTAAGTATTCAAATGTACTAACATATTCTAAAGTGATTGAGCCAAAGCTCATTCTTCTCTCTGAAATGCATCATTTGTGTTTTGCTCCAATATATTGCTAATCTCCACTTATAACACCATAAACTAGCCACATTTAACATATTCTGTAGGTCAGACTTAGACTCAGCCAGTAAAATTATATAATCCGCGTATAATAAAATACCCAACTTAATATCATCCAAGCATAAGCCTAAATTGGCTTCCTTAATCTGTAGAGCTAAGTCATTCACAAATAATGCAAAAAGAGTTGGGGAAAGTATATCACCTTCTTTAACTCCAAAAGGTGTATCAAACCAGTCAGTAAACAAATTGACCTCAACACAGGCAACTGGGCAGCTGTACAATGTCTGGATTGCTTTGTAGAATCTACCATCCACCCCTGCTTCAATAAGTTTAAAGGCAAGCAAATCCAAGTCAAATGCCTTTTGAAAATCAACATGCAAAAATGGATTTGAATTTGGTGATTCCAGCTCTAATAATAATTGATACTGAATGTATATGATCGATACAGGCTTGATTTTTTTCTAAATCTATTCTGCTCATCAACAAGATACTGTCCCATTTCTAAATACTGAGTACAATTTACAAGCTGTACAACGGAGGCTGATGCCCCTATAATGACTTCGGAACAGGTTTAATAATGGTCTTGTACCATACTGAGGGGATTATACCATGTTCAAAGCATGTCTGGAAAGGACAAAAGAGGACCTTGAAGAGATGTGGAGATTTTAAAGCTTCATTTGGGATACCTTCTATTCCAGATACACCCTTCAGTTTTGCTTTGTCTACAGCCCTTTTAACTTCTTCTATAGTAATGTTGTGGTTTAGAGATGTGTTTGGGCTATATCCTGGTATATTCATAGCCATCTCCAACTTACTTTTTGTAGCACAGGTATCATTTAAGAATGCGTCATCAAAACCGGGGGAAATATGGTTTCCTGAAAATAAATCTGCATAGTCTTTCTCCCATTTTCCAAGCACTACCTCTTTTTTTTCAGTGCATGGAAGCGAGGCATAAATGACACTAGGTGGGGATGTGAGTGAGTTTGACGAGAGGTCAACTGGATGACACAATATTATGAGTCTCCTCAATCTACTTGGTATTCTCCTGAATATTCGTAACTGGAGGTCGGGTGTACAGGTCAGCATATGCTAAGGCTCAGGTGAAGCATCTGCCCCTTCAACTCTAGATAAAAAAGAAGTTCAAGTGAAATCCTGTTGAGCATTGCTGGCAAACTAGTCCTGGACTGCTCTGTTTACTGCTGTACTTTGAGTTTAATCTGTATTCAGCTCAAAAGTCTCAACAGTCTCTCTCCCACCCCCTCTTCAGTCACAGTATGAAAATTAGATTTGGGAAAATGTAGAATTTATGAAATCCAATTTTTTTTTTTTTTTTTTAAAGGGTAACAAGAGCTTTTCCCCTCTCTTTTTCACTGCAAGACTTGGTCTGGCTGATAATTACCATACCTCTCTTGGAACAGTGGAGTTATAGGAGATGGTTTCCATGACGATGCTGCCTTTTTGATGGATAAATGCAAAGGAGCTCGAGTATAAATATGTTTCTGCTGCTTCCTAGAGAGCCATGGTGGATGAATTCTCCTTGATTGCTTTGGCTGAGCAGGAACAAAATAGATTTCACTGGTGTTAGTACTGCTTTCGGTTGTAAATGTTGTGGAGTATATCTTCAGTCAAACTTGTCTAAAGACCAACTGGTTATACGATGGTATAATCCAATTTAAACCACGATGATGGTACACAGCATCATTTAAAAAAAATAAATGGAAATACCATGATACTTTTTTTTGAAAGGGTAGTAATGGTTGTTTTGAGAAAGTCTCCCTGAGGATTGAGGACAACAATGTGGAGTGAAAATGGGATGGCTTCTCTTGAGCAGCACCAGTGGGTAGGAGGGGAGGGGATAGAGAGAGTGAGAGAGGAGAGCGAGAGAGTGTTAACAAGCCTTTGTGCACAAATTCATTGTTTACAATCAATACAAAAAACAAATTAAATAAATCTACTGCAATAGATCCACAAAAATAAGTTCCCCCTCCACAACTCAAACCCCTCTAAGTCCCTCATTAGCACATAGTATCACCAGGGAACATTCATCCCTTAATCACTTACAAATGCTTTAATCTATACACACACCCCTTAATAAAAATCAAGGGGTACTTAAAACATTGCAGACCCCTTAAACATGCACAATTCTACTTAAATTTAATAATAAGGTTATTTTAAGGGTTTATTAAAGTGTAAAATGAAGGGACTCTGTTCCCTAGCATATTGATAGTCCGTTTTAAGTGTCACTCTCATCAGCCCCTTAAAAAGGGGGGAAGGGAGAGAGAGGAGGAGGAGGGGTGCTGACACAATCATCGTCAGTGTCATCAGGTGTAATTTCTGTCCTTTGGCAAAAGGGTCAAAAGACTCAAACATGATGAAATATGATGAAATCCTCTCTAATGAGAAGCTACCTCAGACGCTCACACAGGCCACAATTTCTGTATGGTTAAAAAAGGATAAAGAGCCTCTGGATTGTGGCTCCTACCACCCAATCAGCCTGCTGTGCTGTTCATACAAGATTTTATCCAAGGCCCTCTCCTGCCGTCTGGAAACCGTCATCACCACTTTTATTGACCCTGATCAAACAGGCTTTATACCAGGGAGACAGTCTTCCTTTAATATGTGACACCTATTTAACATTCTATACACAGACCACTCAACCCTACAACCTGAAGTTATTATTTCCCTAGATGCCGAAAAGGCTTTTGACAGAGTTGAGTGGGACAACCCATTCGCAGTGTGAAAGAAGAAATTTGGGTTTGGCCCAACTTTCTGCACTTGGATAAAAATCTTAGCGCCTAAAGCCTCTATCCACTCTAATAATATCACCTCCAGCTACTTCCCTCTCCAAAGAGAGACAAGGAAAGGCAGCCATTTGTCTCCCTTTTTATTTAATTTAGCCATCGAGTCTCTTGCAATAGCTCTGCGTTCTGATGAAAGAATTCTCGGAGTGATGAGGAGAGAGATGATTTGCTCATTTATATTTCGAACACAGAAAACTCCACAACTCACTGACTAGAAGTATTCAGAGAGTTTGGGAAATTCTCAGGTTATAAATAAAGATTTGACAAAAAGCCTACTTTTCCCTAATAACAAGTTAGCAGAGAAAACAAGATATGACCAGTTTCCATTCAAAGTAGAAGTGCTTTACATATCTGGTTATACATGCAACATGTACATTCTTAGCACTCCTTAAACATAACTTTACCCCATTACTAGACCGCATGTTTGTTGAATCTCCCCATTTCGTTAGCAGGCCACACTAATTCTGTTACTAGATTCTTATACTTGTTCCAGATGATCCCCATTTTTATACCAAAGTAATTTTTTAATCTACTCTACTTTCATTTGGAATAATTTTAACCCGCGTATGCGAAGGTATATCTGGAAAGGTCAAAACCAGAAGGTGGACTAGGTATACCCAACTTCATGCATTATTACTATGCAGCAAACATATATACATTTCCTTACTGGATTACCACATTTTCCAAACGAGAAGGCCCGACTTGGTCGCTCATGGAGCTGCAGGCCAGCTTCCCGACTTCCACTATATCGTTTCTGTTATGATCTCTGAGGGTGGACTCAGATGCAGATACAGGCAGGTAGGCAGGCAGGCAGGTACAGTAGATCAGCAGATAGGCATGGAGTAGACAGGTGGTGATAGTGATCCTGGAGACACTGGGAAAACAAGGTTAGCAATGAGAATAGCAAACACTGGGAAATAGACTCTGTATGTAAATGCAGAGCGGCCGAGAGCTAGTGACGACCACTTGTAGTTGAAACAACAATCTGGCGATGAATGGGAGGAAAACCAGGGTAGATATACTGTTGTGGTGATGAGTTGATGGAAGGCAGCATTGCGGGTTGGAGCAGGTGAGTGGAATGAGCCATTAGCAGGAGGGAGCCAGAAGATGCCCAAATAAGGGAAGCCAAGCCTAAGTCATATATACACACACACACATGCACGCACGCACGCACGCACGCACGCACGCACACGCACACACACAGACAGACAGACAGACAGACAGGGGAGAGACAGAAACACAGGGGAAAAGGGGAATGAAACACAAGGGAAAACACTAGAGACATGTTACAAATCCCATTTTGCCACATTACAAATCCCAATGTTAAAAATTCCCTTAGAATCTGGAACCAATTCAGAAGCACTTTTTCTCTGCAAACACATAACCACCTTTTCTCACCAACACAAATAGATTCAGTGTTTAAGTTGTGGCAAATAAATGGTCTTATATTTTTCTCTGACTTGTTTATTGATAAAAATTTTATTACATTTGACTACATATGTAACAACAATAATATCCCCAGGTCACAATTTTTTAGATACTAGATAGGTCCAGAGTTGTGCTAAAAAGCGTTTTCCATCCTTCCCTCGTACTCCCCCAGTTGATTCAGCACATTACCTTTTAGATCTTAACCCATATGGGAAGGGCCTAATCACGACGCATTATGTAATAACACTGCATTATGTAATAACTCAACAAAATGTAATACATTTTCACTTCATTATGTAATATTTATGTAACACCCACATTTTTTAAAATAATCTGCCGCATTTTGTAAACAGCCTGAATGCAGTATGTAATACATTTTCCTGCATTTTGTATTTCTTTATGATGAAAATGTAATAATACACTACATTATGTAATAACCAACCAAAATGGATGTCTTCATCTGTATATTTTTAACAATTAAGCTAAATTAAACTTCCCAAATATGAAATTAAACCAGCATTATAGTTGACTCTGATCTTAGTCTAAATAGCCACATAAAAGCAGTAACAAGATCAGCTTTTTATTATATGTATCTTACAGCCAAACTGACCTGGAAAAACTCATTCACACTTATTTCTAGCAGGGTTGACTGCAATGATCTTTTGATAGGGCTCCCCAAAAATACCATCAAAAAGCTTCTGCTTATTTCAGACCACATCACCCTGATACGCTGGCTTCCTGTCAGCCACAGAATTGAATATAATGCAATGCTGCTTGTTTATAAATCAATACATGGAGTGGGACCAAATACATTACAGATATGTTTAAGGAGTACACTCCTGCCAGGCCTCTCATGTCAAGTGGGAGTGGGCTGCTAGTAGCAGTAGTAGTAGTAGTAGTAGTAGTAGTAGTAGTAGTAGTAGTAGTAGTAGTAGTAGTAGTAGTAGTAGTAGTAGTAGTAGTAGTAGTAGTAATGCTTAACTTGGTGAAGCAATCTTTAGTGACTATGCTGCTAGTAGTGCCCAGTGCCAGGGCTAAACTTGGTGAAGCAACCTTTAGTCACTATGCTGCTAGTAGTGCCCAGTGCCAGGGCTAAACTTGGTGAAGCAACCTTTAGTCACTATGCTGCACATCTCTGAATCAGACTGTTGATCTTAAAAGTAGCC
>OMKL01151728.1:0-13568 GCA_900302295.1 Parasudis fraserbrunneri | reverse complement strand
GCTCCTTGGTGACTATATCCTCTAAATGTACCACAAAGTGAGAGTCTAGCCTACCCATGGGCCCAAGGAGAAACAGCAGGACTAAAAAGAGAAAGTAGAAATGTGAATAGAATAGTGAAAAGTAAGACACAACAACATACACCCACTCATCCAGTCATACATAACAGTCTCTCACTGTGCTCCACTGTCACCATGCTCTGAGGACCTAACCTCTGAACGTCATTTTATTTTACAGAGGAATCAGGAACACCCGCACACTGTCTTCACTTGCTCAATAGAGTTTTATTATATACAACGTTTCGGTCTGGGACCTTCTCCAACAGTAGCAGTTCCAGCCACTAAGGTGACCAGGGTAAACGCAGTGTCATGTTGAATTTGTTTGAATGTATACAAATGATGAAATCTTGGGATCCTAAATACGGGTAATTCTACCTCATTTCCATTTCATCATTTGATTTAATTTTGCCTCAAAATTATGACTTGTACATGAAACATAAAAAAAAAAAATCATGCGCAATAAATTTAGATTTACATGTTTTTATTGGATCTTAATAATGTTTTTATGATGACACTATACATATCAGGACTTTTCCCTCTTGCCAGGCCACCATTGTAATTAAGATTGATCATGATTCATACACTGCATAAACTGAATAAACACCCAGGTTCTGAGATTAGGCCTACTGCATGCCACAACTACTGCAGGCAACCATCATGTACTATGTCTACACCGGCATGCAAGCGGGCAAAGCCTGCAAGTGCTGCTGTCTCCCATCTGGGTAACGTCAACTATCTACACCCATTATGCAAATGTGTTATTAACCTACATTCCAACCCTGCCATGTACGGAGCAAGACGCTTCACCAGAATTTACCTCTGCTCTTCTTCCTGCGCATGTCCTTTGGAATCGCTGTCTGACAGGCATTAACCATTGGGATGTCTCAGTTTAGAAAGCATTTCGCACCAGATAATTCACCACATCTATTGTATTTCTACAGCTGTGACTGGTCTTTTAAATCATCACAAGTATCTGTATTTCTCTTAGTATTTCTAAGCAAGGACTCTCTCCTTCTCCAGACACTGACAGTGGATGTGTAGTGCAGTGAGAAAGTGATGGGATTTCTGCCCAGACCAGCCTTGTCTTGTTTGGCCAAATAGCGAACATTGTAAATACCTCACATGTAAATATAGCAGTGCTTAGCTAGCACAATCTTGTTGCTGCAAGACCATGTCCTGTTATTAAGTTAAGTTAACCTTTAAGTTAAGTTAACCTTTTACCTAAAATCCAACATCAACCTCAATGGAGATGTTATGCTTAACCCTTACCACAAAGAAAGAAATCCTGTTTTCATGCAAATTAACGTTTTTGTTTGTTCATTTGTTTGTTTTGTTACTACTTCTTTTTGTGGTACTGATGATTTTGACATTGTGTAAATTGTAAATTGTCTTTTATTTGTTTAAAAAAAAAAGTATACCATAGTGTCTCAAAACTCAACAAAGTGGTCTACAAATGTTGTTCTTTTTTGTCCGCATTTGTCAGTTGTTTCTTTTGTAGAGTGACTCTTTAATAAAAATGTTTACTCTGTATGTTCAGTTGGTTCTGAGGCCTGAGAGAGGTAAAATAAACTGGAATGCATGGTTTGGTTCTCTGGCAATTACAACACAAACATAAGCAGAATGTAAACACAGCTAATGCTAAATGAATGGGCATGTTGCATTGTTTAAGGCTAAATAACTTAAAATCAGCCTAATTCAACAACACTCTGTTTTATGCTGAATGACGATAATTTGAAACATTTGAAAAAATTTAAAACATGTAACCGGTAAATTTTGTACCATATGTATGTTTGTGATGGTCAGAGAACAAAATCATGCATTCCTTTAAATAGAGACAAAGAAAATCAGCACATTTCAGAAATTGAGCGATTTTTGGGGGGATTGCCAAAAATCAAAAATGGCAGCACACCTTCAACCACCTTGTTCTGAGTGGGAGTCTATCAATTGTGGCCCAGGAACAGTGTGAAATGCAGCTGCTGTCCATCTGAAAGAGAGCTGACAGGATTTCAGAGCGTGGAGAATGGAAATAAGAAGTGCCATCGGAAGAGCCTGGGCTCCTTCCCGGAAGAGTGATTGGTGTCTCCTGTCTGCCTCTGATTACTGTACTAGCTCAATTTCAACAATTCCATGTCTATTTACTCCCTGTCTTCATTTACATGGATCTATTAGGTCATTTCTCCTCCATTTTCAAGACAATCTTGCTATAAACATGCAGATCCATATTGACACATGGGCTGCTAACCTGAGATATTTATAGCCTTGCTGGTATTTATTTGAACAGCATTTTTCCACCAGGCCTTTTCTTAATTTTTTGGGTGAGGGGGGATTTACATTCTTTGGAGACATTGTATTGCATTTTTATTAATTGGCACTCAGAACATAGTCTAAGCTGCAGACAATTGTGGTCAGTTATTATAAGCTTTGTGGATTCACCACAAAATAAACATTGTTATACACATATACTGTATTGTAAGTCTATTCAGGGATTTAATTATCCATTCAATCAAACTGGCATGGAACTTTCACGTTTTACTTTTTTAACTTAACAACCTTGTGCATCTGTTCTGCACTCCTCACACAACATGACTATATTAAGAAGCTGCGTCAAAGCTGTCACAGGTTCACACATGTACAGTATTAGCTACACAGATACTGTAAATTGACTAAAACATGTTTTTCATCATTAAATAGTTCCTTCGTTTTTCCATTCTTTACTCAAAGTGTTTTGTGTCCCTCCACTTCATATTATTTTCAATAGATCCTGGGTGAATCATTCATCTCAGTACTAGTTTGCACCAGCTGCACTAAAGTTCAAATGAAACCTTATAATTTAAATTCCTACTAAATTCTGACTTTACTAACATAAAAGCAGTTGCACCATGGAAATAAGTTACTTACACCTAGAGCTGTCCTAAATAATCAAAACTTCATTCTTCTCGCACAAAAGTTTCAATGAGGTGGGTAAATTAATTTTCTGAAAGTTCATATGATGTCGTTGTCTGAGAGGAACTCATTTTCTAAATTAATGTTGGATTATTATTTATATGAGCTATTTCTTATGCTGTAGGCTGTATGTAGGCACATCTGGGAAGGGTAAAAAAAAAAAAGTGTGGTTAAAAAAAAACCCACAACCAACAACAAAGAAAACGTAGCATTGGAATAGTGATTTTGACATTGGTTACCATGGCAGCGATTGAAGCTTTGAAGCTTCGAAGCATTCAGGTCAGCCCTATACAACATCATTCTAAGTAACAACTAAGCAGTTACACATGTCCTAGGGCAGGTGTAAATCACACAAAGTCACATAATTAGACTCACTAACAGTAAAAGAGCATTTTTCTGCACACAGAATGTTTTTTTTTCTTTTTTAATCAAGTAGATATTTAATTCTTTATATATTTCATTAGCAATCTTGCCAACTACGATGCCAAGTGGCTCATGACAGTCAGCAAGCTAATGAGCACGGTGACCATTATGATGGAACTATCTTTGATCATTCATTGATCAGGATCTAGTTTGGGCTGATCTACTTAAGAGAGAACTTACATTTAGCTGGTACAACAGACTGCAAGTGACTAGCCACACTGTTTATTATGACAAAGGTTCCAAAAGGTTCATAGTTATCCTACTATAAAATGAGCAAAACTCTGTCCATCAATCTGTCATTCTGTCTGTGTGCATCCATTTTTCTCCTCAGTGGGTTGGCCAATCAATCTGAAATTGCACATGGACATTGACCATTGGCATGGGCAGAGACTGATGAAGCTGATTTTTAAATGTTCCCAAATTGCAGCTGTTTATGAGCATTTTTGGCAAGTTTAATGCTTTCTCAAACCGGAAGTCTGCACATCACATATTTCTAATGGCTTCTCAAACCGGAAGTCTGCCCATCATGTTTTATAAAGGGAGTGACTGAAACACTAGCTAGCTAACACATCCAATTCATGCTGATTTCAATGGTGAAATCAGTTGCTTGGTTGCTGAGAAAATAGCGACGACTGACTGAAACTATAAACTAAGGAAGGGTCATTACCTTACTGTGTAGTGCGTGGTGAACGCACGACATTGGTGCCAAAGTTGAAAGCTCTCTGCGCAGTTAGCATAGTGGTGAATGGGACGACCACTCCCTTCATCTCTCCCCTCTTGGTTTAACAGGTTACTAATCTGGGTGATGGATCCACCGGTATTTTGTTGTGTTGTTATTTAGCTAATGTTTCATGTATTGTCAAGGTACATTTTGTTTGATGTATGTTTATTCAATAATTTATCTGCATGCAAGTTATGTAAATGTTATGCTTGATAGATTTATAATGGAGTGTAGCTTCTGATGCATATGTGATTGAGCTTAGTGACAGCTAACTAATGTTAGTAGCTAAACTGTTAATACCATTAATCCTAAATTAACTCTGAGCCCATTAGCTAACGTTATGTAATGTATTATTTTAGCTACAGTTTTTGATATGGCGATCAGGGTTAATCACAGCAGGGAGGGATAGCCCAGGTGTTGATTTTTATCACGGCAGAGATTGCTTCAATCATAGCTAATTATGATGCATAATTTTCTGATCAAATTCATTGTTAAAGCTTTTTCTAAAAGATTCTGATATGTATGCCTTTGTTGTTTTATAGGTAAGGGTTAGTTTATAGCCTCACAATCCGCAATTAATAATCAGAGGTTTGTAAACATTTAATTTGAATATGTGATATTCCCATAAGATTAGCTATTAGCCTAGGTACTGTTTTCAAGAGTAAATGTAAGGTAGTGATTAAGGGTCTAATTAGTGGAGTGGCCAGTATTAGCCATTGACTACTCATTGAAGAATAACATTAAAAAAAATAACAAGAGTACTTACACTCAAACATGATGTCATAAGGAATAAAGTCTGGAGCTGCTCCATAGACAGTGAATTGGGAAAGATGGTAATGGTGACACAGAGTCCTAGACCATGGAAATACCATATTTGAATTCGCAATCTTGGTGATGTTCCCCTTTAACTCCAATAGAGTAATATTTAAACACTAAAGATATTCTACCTTGAGTGAAATATCACGTATAACATTTTTGTTTTGTTTTACGTGTGCCTGCTCATTGAGATGGCTGCACAGCATATAGGGCACACACAGGATTCCGGCTTCCATTCAGCTAACATGATCAGCAGGTGGATATACATACCAGTACCGTATTTGTTGATGTAAAGAAATTCCTTGGTGATGTGCTATTTACAGCATTGTGGGAAAGGTTCTATACGTTCTATGGTGGCAAATGTCAATAGGGTGTGTGTGTGTGTGTTCATGTGTGTGCGCATGTGCACATGGGTGTGGTATCGTACTATTAAGTAAACTTCTACTGGGATTATGCCACTGCAGTATAACTCCTTGCTTAGCCATCTCATATGCGAGTTCTGAAACTCAGCAGGGGTTCATCCATGTGTTTCACAGTTTTCGCAGTTTCTCACTGAATTCACCTCAAATGCACTTAGCATGAACAAGAGGGGAATTGCAAAGGTATTACAGAAAAGCAGAATCACAACGTAGGATAACTGTTGCTCTGGAGAAGGATTCTTGCCTTAAATTATATTTCCATGAATTGTACATCACACTTACCTTAACAGGACACTTCAAACAGCCCAAAAAGCACCGCTGGAGCAATGCAGCCCGCAGGCGCCTGTCAGTTGTCAACCAGCCCCCGCACTCTGCACCGACCTTCCCTATGACAGTCAGAGCCACCTCCAAACCAGCAGGAGATTGTCATCCACCAGGAAAGGAGGGAGAGATGGAGTTAGTTCAAGGAGGGAAGAGACAAAACATTGATGTTTTCCAGATTGTTTTATGTATTTTCCCCAGGATTATTGAGAGGAATTTTCTGCCTCCACTTCAAAATCTCACTTTCTGTATTTGATGTAGTTGTGGTAGATACCCCCCTTGGACCTCATATCACTGCATACAGCAATGTTTCCTGTAGATTACATATAAGAAAACAAGAAAGTAAAATATATAAAAGAAAAGAGAAAAAATATGGTTTCTCTTTCTCGTACTGTGAGCTTTGGGGGTGAGGGTGTTGGAATTGCTTAAAATTATACTGTCTATGATCTGATCTCTTTGCAGGTAAGGAATGGTCTGCTTATGATTTATGTCCTCTTCTCCTAAATATTTTGTGTTCCTCATACATGTTAAAGTGACACTTGATTTCCCTAAAGCATCAAGACATCATTCAGACAAGGTAAAAAAAAAGAATAAAAGAAAATCTGTCGGCTTGTGGGTAAAGACTATTTGAGAGGGTCAGAACAGCCTCACGGGGACCCTCCTCATGGCTTCACCAGATGAAGGCAGCCATATGTAGTCACCACATTTGTTCCTGACTGTCAACACTTGACAGAAAGCCCCAGGAGAACATTGCTACCAACAGGTGAAGGGGGCCCAGGGGAATAGCATTATTGGCAGAACAGGGTGAATAATTTGATTGCGACATTTGCATTTGGTTCTGCTCTTTGGTGAGAGAAAAGAAAATTTCTGGCGCTATGGCGCCAGAAAAGTGTTGGCTGCCTAATGTGGGTCTGTATGGATGTGATCTGGAGGTATGAGAGAACCCATATCCTTTGTACTCCGGGTTAGAGTTTTGACTTAAGTCAACCTACTTTGACTGACAGGTAGTTCTGACTATATGATCTGACAGGAAGATCATATAGACCGCTCAATTTGAAGCACAAATGCTCACGTGCTCACGCAGTGCTCCTGCATCCTCATGCGCATGCAGGTAGAACATATGATAGACAATTTCCCTTTTCTCTTTCTGTGCGCTATGACGCCAATTTAATCAACTTGTGGTCAAAAACTCCATTGGATACCTTTAATGACTGGGAGTCTGTAGACTGGGAGTCATTTTAACACTTTGACTTTGACTGTAATAATGACAAAAGGTTAATTGAAAAGAGATGCCCTTTAATGGTCAGAACAAGACCCTTTCCAAGTAGTTATATGCATCATAAATCTAAGGTGCTATCAGTCAGTTGGTTTCTACAACGTGCTTGTAGGGTCATGGACATACTTATGGTTTGTATAACATTTGGAACTGGAGGTCTCATGGCAGTCCAACACATAATCACGCCCAGGGTCCATTTCAATGATCGTAAAGCCCCAGTGAGCACAATTGCATAATCCTACAGTACTTACAAATGAGTGCACTGTTCATGGCTAACACACCGAAATGGCCATTTGAAATTTTCAGCATAGAACTTGAATTGATCTGAGAGGTCACTCAGATCTACATTCTTGAAAGGTAATTTTCCTGGTACACTTAAAAATGGCTGACAAATAATTTTTTATAAAGTTCTCATGGAAAATAGGATTGGTTTGATGCATGAGAGTTAGAAAGCTGGTGTGTAACCATTCCAAAATGAGATTACTATGGTACACTGGGAGGGGACCTTTCTATCCAGAAACAAATCTTTGAGAGAAAAGCTACTTAGATCTGAACCACTGCACAAGTGGGCAGAAAACAGGTACTCTTTGGCAGGTGGGTACAACAAACACAGAGAAAAGCACTGGAGATATTCCTTGCCATCAGAGTAAAAAAAAAAGAGAAAAAAACATAGGCCTATATTCAAGGGTGTACAAGTGCAGATCCCCAAGAAAAAACAAGGCACTCCGTTTGCAGGTACAAAAAATGAAAAAGCCTTTACTGTAGTGGCTATAATCCTCAATTGGATGGCAAGCACTTTTTTTCTGAAAATGGCTCATAAACATCCGCTCATTTGTGATGTATTTTCAGCTAGGCTAACATACAGCAAGCAATCAAGCTAGTCTAACCTAAAAGTTTGCTGAATAATCTCTTTCAGATCTGTGTCAGCTGTTTGCCTGATGCAAGCTAACTTATGGCATATAGACCCCTCAAGAGTCCACCCAGAGCCATCCCTGGACTTTTGGGGGCTCTAAGTCAAAAATACTTTTGGAGGCCATTCCATTTGATGTAAAATCAGATCTCTGCATCAGAGGGGTACAGCCTTTTTGACTTTTTGCTATTTGGTTAAAACTATGTTTGACATGATGATTGACATTTCAAGGTTCCCTCTGAGCATGTTTAGTGGTTGAATACACAGTCCTTATTCAACACAGTTGGCAATGAGGACCATGTAAAGTAGACTAACCACTAAATGTGCTTATTCCAATTAAATTCCCTTTGAGCTGCTCTGATTGGTTAAACGGGGGGCCTCCTGTATAGCTTTAGAATGGAATATCTCTGCACTGCTGCTATGCTGGTCAATGAAACTCGCTCACAGTAGACTGTGAGTCAGTGTATCCTTGTTAATATACGTTTTGGAACACAATTCAAACAACAACAAAAAAAATACACATTGGAGCTTTAAATAATTCTATTACTTCATTCTGAAGTGCATTATTCACAACACACCTATCTTGCTCATGCTACATTATTCAAATGGTTAACAAACAAAGCCACTGGTCAATAGATAAAGGGGATCCCCTGATGGACTGCGACTTTGTGGCGAGATGCTGATTTTGCAACAGGCCTCAGCTGGGCTGTGTGTCACCCTGATATGCTGTGCAGATAGGCAGGCCCTTGAGAGAACTCGTGCTAATTGACTTGGTGCTTAGCTTTAGGGTCAACAGCAGGTCAGGTCCCCAGGTCATAATGAAACCTAAGGCTGGGCCAATGTGGTCTGCTCCTCGGGGGGCATTGGTTGCCATTATACTCCTGTAGACATCAAGGAGGTATTGATCTGATGGAGGGAGGATTGGAACCTGCTTTTTCTGTGTTTTTGAGAGGACTGACAGAGGAATACCATTATTCTGAGAGTAATGTTCTAGTTGTATTGGCATTTCTAGTTTGTGTCCTTCATTTATTTACATCCCACTTATCTTCATGCAAGACCTTGATTCTGTCAATCAGGAAACTGGTATAATGGCCATTTGGGAAAAGGGATAAGCCTAGATCTTTCGACTGTGCCCTTGCGAACAAACAACTATGTGTATCTATCTGTGATAATTGAAAGCATCAACTGGTAAGTAAATATATGTTGATTTTAATAAAACAACAATATTACATAAAACAACAATTATATTGTTACCTGAGTTAAGGTATTATTCTTTGACCCATAATAAATAACATGCAAGAAAAACTCCTTCCACTTCATTTTAAAGGTCCCATATTATACTCCTTTTCAACAAGTTAATATAGGTCTCTGAGGTCCCCAAAACATGTCTTTGAAGTTTTTTGCTGAAAATACCACTCAGATTATGCATTCTAGCATGGCTCTATACCCCTCTGTTTCAGTCTTGCTCTCGACAGGCTATTTCTGTGTCTGTAACATGCCCCAATAATGCCCTCTGGAACTGCATGTGAACCCTGGTTCAATCGATTGAACAAAATTCAGATCAAACTGTCAGACTAGGTGTTGCAGATCAAAGATGAATTAAGATCCAGCAATTGCCCTATTTCCCGCATAAAATGTTGTCCGAAACATATTTTAGTGAACTACTACGTGGAAAAAGAGAACGTTTACAAGCAAGCCGCCATTATACATTCGCGTTTTGGCCCTTCGCCATTATGCATTCACGTTTCTCACACACACACACACACACACACACACACACACACACACACACACACACAAGGATGAGGAGTGAGCCTACCTTGATGACATCATGTAATTACGGAATTCCAAATGGCTCGAATTTAGGGCACAGTTTCTGAATACAGGCTGTGTGCATTTCTCCATGGACTGAGCGTTTTGATACTTTCACCATATTTATATAACACCTACACCTGCTTAACAATCAAAAAAGAAATGGAAATCTCCCTTTCTACAATATGGGACCTTTAAAGTCTCACTAAAATGTATGTTGTCTCTTGTCATAAAGACTAAAAACAATGAAACATATAGTCTTACATAACATATAAACACAACATATACATCTTACAAAAGTGCGAGAATTTCTATTAACTCCACCCCCTCACCCCGGAAGTGTGTCTCATAACTATAATGAAAATTGCTCCTTTTCTTTTGGGACATAGGGCCACAAAAGTACTTCACATTATATCCTAATAGCTACCAAGGGAAAGTGCCTCCAAAGAGTCAAATAGATCAATGAGGATAAACGCTGGTGAAATGGTTGACCAACCCAAGACATGATTGGACAGAGTCCCCATCATAAAATAATTGTCTGCTTTTTGCCTGCAGCAGATCCAGAGAAGCTGGCAGATGGCAGCATGGTTTATTTATTTAAATTTTTTTTTTCTTCAGAGGTTCCCATCATCACTGTATCCATAGGTGCACAGTAGCTCAAATGTATTGAAAATCTAATTTATAATGCATTCATAGTACATGAGTAAGACCTACACAAAAGTTTAATTTCACAACCATGTATAACTGATGGCCACTTTGCACTTGTCCTCCATGTAACCATGAACGTTTAAAGGGGCAGTTCACCCAAAATATATATTTTATACATAATATTTTCCCTCTTACCCAGAGTGCTATCTATCCATCCAGATAGTTTTGGTGTGATTTACCTAGTTTTGGAGATAAAGAATTGTCTGCTGTCACTCCAATACAGTGGAACTGAATGGCACTCAGTTTGTGGTGCTCAAAACGCCAAAAACAAACATTTGAAAAACTCAAACGCAATTCCAGAAATCATGACCCGGTTACTCAAGATTATCCACAGACCTTGTTGTGACCTGTTTCATGTAGGAACTATTTTCTAAATAAGTACACCCGCCATTAATTTTTATGGGGGTGTACTTAGGTAGAGAGAGGACTTAGTTAATGTTCTTTTTCATACGTCCTTATGGCAAATTAGTTGTCCATAAGTAGACACATCTCTGGATACCAGTTTCATGGCTGTACGAGTAACGGATCAGGAGAAAGTTTGGCCTTATGGTGGTACTAGAGAAAAGGTCATGGGGTCACCATAATCAATAGGGTTCTTCCTCTAGGGGTCATGAATGTGCACTACAAATTTGAAAAGAATTTGAATGAAAGCTATTTGAGTTCACACATAGGATGTACGTGTGTGTGTGTATGTGTGTGTTTGTGTGCAGTGTATGTGTGAACATTGTCTGCTTCTCTTTTTCCTGTTTTGTAAAGCACTTTGGAGTGCTTTAGAAAACAGACTTGTTTTGTGTTTAAAGTGCTGTACAAGTTCAGTCTTCTATGATCAGTGAAATAAGAGTCATGAATCAAGTTGAAGTATGGCTGATAGGTTAGGAAATGGAGGATTGTATATCCTCTGGTTGGTCTTGAAGGATGACTGAGTGTACGTGTAAGACCTTGGCGTGGGTGAGGAAGATGCTTCTGCTGAAACGCTGAGAACTGACTTCCCCTGCTGGAGGGAATGACCTGTGTGGCCAAACCACTCGCCAGGCGAGTTCAGGTTGGAGCCGAGGGCATGGGCGCCCTGTTCCTGGCCTGCACAGCAGGAGGAGAGCAGAGATGGAGGAGGCCACTCGATGACTCTGAGCCAAGGGGGAAGGGGAGGCCCAGCAGACTAAATCCTCCCTGGACACGGCTCAGCAGCTGGCTGTTCTGTCACCTATCTGTGCAGCAGGAGGAGAACGGAGGTGGAGGAGGACACTTGGTGACACTTTTGGACTCGTGGAAGGGGAGCCCCGGCAGGCACCCTTTCCAGATGAGGCCCAGAGCATGGGCTCTCTGTCCCCTGCCTGTACAGAAGGAGGAGAGCAGAGGAGACTTTATTTTTTCTTTTTATATGAAATAACCATCAATGGCATGCCGTGGGCATCCTGATATACAGGGAATGTTGCTTTTGAGACCTGAAAGAGGCCTACTGTAGCAGTTGCACAGGAGCAGGTGTCAGCAGAAAGATGCTGAGAGAGCTACTGTCAAGACCTGAAGGAGACATAGCTAGCTGGCGGGAGATGGGGTGGTAGCGGGATGTGCGGAGCTGTATTCTCAAATATTTCAAATCGGTATTTAATTTTAATACATTTTAACTTTACATCGTTTGAACACACAAGGGTGATACTAGACAAATTACTGCCGTCTGCCTCAATTGCCTTAGTTCTGCCCGGCTGTGTGTGTATAATGTGGCCTGAGCAGGGAAGGCAGAAAGCAGTTTTGCAATAGGGCTCGTCAACAAAGCTTCCAAAAGTTTGCTGAGATGCTGCAGGAAAAGGTGGAGCTTTTGACTGCAAGTTGTGTTACTACCGTAATATCTTGTTTTTAGCCCTGCCAACAAGGGCCTCTAGGGATGGCAATTAGCCCTGCTACCAAGAGCTAGCAAGGGGCTCTTAGTGACAGTCTAAAAGCCTTGCTAGCAAACAAGTTAGTATGATATCTGCTGGTGCAATCTGACATTATTGTCGAAGGTGTGGCATATCATGTACTAAATGTTAAATGTTTGAACCTTGCTCACTCTCGCTAGCGGGGCTAAGAACACCACTGTAGAATTGACTGATGGTGCATGAGTAAACACTCGAAGGTGTAGATGAAAGTGCTAAACTTTAATAGTAAAACTCCGGTGGTATCACAGATTCTTCACATACCATTCGCGCCTACTGAGCAAGCCTACGTAATGACGTTATACATATACATAGCCTACGGCGCCCCTCGGTGGACAGAATACAATCATTCAGTGCAATGATCTACAACCACCGTCTGTGGTTAGTTTGTTGCTGTACTGTAGTTTGTTTGAGCTCAGTACTGGGCTACTGACGTTAACCTGATGGGGAAGAGCAGCACTTGCAGGCTTTGCCTGCTCACATGTTTTATTTTGCATTGCATCCAAAGGTTGTGTCGAAGCTCAATAATTGCCACGGTTCAATTCATTATCCTCAGACAGTAAGGATTAAGTTCTAGACAGTGCATTGAAATAGAGAGAAAATATGATGATTTTGGTTGTTTTCTAGTGTACTGACTGTGGCAAAATGGGTGAGAGCACACCATTTGTCACTGGAACATTCTTACATTAGCATACATTATTTCGTCCACAAATACCTGATATTTGTTAACATGTTTGTTCATTAAGTTACCTTTTTAGTAATCCAGTCATGCATTGCCATTCTGCAACACTGCAAAACAAAATTATCCCAGGTCTGTTTGTGTTCAGCATTATATTTTGTTAAAATCACCATCATCACATTTCAGGGTAACTATAATAATAATAATAATAATAATAATAATAAACTTTATTTGTATAGCACCTTTCATACAAGAATTGCAGCTCAAAGTGCTTCACAGCATAAAATTCAGTAAGAGACATACAATAGCAGTGCAAAGCAGTGCATAGCAGAATTAAAAACAGCAGCATGATACAGTGCATAGCAGAATTAAAAACAACAGCATGATACAAACAATCAATATCATATCAGAACCTAATGTTCCAATAGGCTTTTGAATAACAATAATCTTGTTACAGAAATCAGTATAAAATAGTGAAGAATGAGACACTCTCCAGACCATATCCCTTTACCATGTCATCCACCACAGGTCCCTCCGGAGGGACTTCAACCCCCTACTCTGTCCCTTTCCCAT
>OMKL01151727.1:0-10423 GCA_900302295.1 Parasudis fraserbrunneri | reverse complement strand
CACATTATCCCATGTTTCATCAGTTATTGGTCAGCTGAGAAGTCTGAGGTCCTGCTGTAGTTATTATTAACATGTTAGCTGTCAGTTCTACATTTTGTCAAAGTCCTGATGCTTTCACAGGCCTGTGTGGGTGGTTTACCTCCTCCCCGCACTGTATTGACGAGTGTTAAAGAGCTAACGTTATCGTTGCGGTAGGAAAAACAAAAAGTGTATTCACTTATGAGGTCAAGCTAGGAGTCTCTGTCAAGTTGCTACGCTAGGAGTCTCTGTCAAGTTGTTACGCAACTGTTTATTGGATTAATGACGGCGAAAATGATTCTACAAGCTCCTGGAGCGGTTTTAGATAATGGTAAGTCTACTTTATGTTACTTGCAATTGATTTAGCTACTTTCCATTTGTTAGCTTACTAACGTGTCTACTCCTTGCGCTGCTACTAGAGACTAGGTGGCCTGAGAGAGGGAGGGGGGGGGCAGGCTGCTGGCACTATAGGTCGGTGGCTGGCACACGCACATACATAGACAAATACATTGTGGATCGCCACAATATGTGATGAGGATTGGTTGACAGCAGGATGTGCACTATCGCCCAACCCTGCTCGATATAACTGTCTTGGTAATTCCTCTTCTTCTTTTTGAGAAATTCAGCATTCTCTTCTCCCTGACGCTTGGCCATTTTTCATATATACAAATTATTACACCCTTAAAATCAAGAAGGCTTCGCGACCCCCTGTGAAGCTTTGGCGACCCTTAGTTTGGGTCGGGACCCCAGGTTGGTAACCACTGCTTTACAGCATCCCGAGTCAGCCTCGTATTGTAGGAGAAGTATCTATGCTTTAGAAACATCCTTTTCCCAGGGAATCACTTAGTTACATCAATATTGTGCTGTCGGAACAGTTTCGTGTTTGTGGGTTCAGTATTGAATGTTTGCTATTGGCCAAAATTGCCCAAAGGAGATGGCTGGTCTGAAGTAGGGGCAGAATGCACAGTCTGCGGAAGAGATAATCCAAACCAGGAGATTCTTTTTTACTTTCTTTACAGGTGAAATACAAATACTTGTGCCGATTAGAGACCATTCACGACTGTAGATGTAGAATTGGATGTGGCGCATTATCAAGTGGGACGTTATGGTTCATGGAACAGAGACGTTCTAGTGCTCCATGAGTGGCGTGAGCACAGCAGTGTGCACAGCTGTCAGACAGTGGTTCCAAAGTTAAGGTAAATTCTAGTGAGGTGTCTTGCTCCATGGCAGGAATGAATATAGCTCCATTCTACTACAAACATTTCATAGTAGGTGTATATAGCTGACGTTAACTAGATAGTGTACGCGTAGGCATCTCTCTGAGTGCACACAGGGCACAGCAGCGGCCAGGCCTCGAAGTTGCTTGACGACCCGTCATTGGGTGGGTTCGAGCGCGTCAAGAGAAAGTTGTCTAAGATTCCCGCCATATGAAGGAAGAGAGCAAACTGCCGTGAGCTAATATTTGCATAGGACAATTGATAATGCATTTTTTTTTTTTGACGAGTCAGTTTTGATTGGTGTAGTAGTTAAGTAGTAAACCTGACATTTTCGTTTGCTATTTATTTGACAGCTATTGAACTTAGGGTGAGAAGTTAGCTAACTTATGATGTCAGCTAGCTAATGTTACTAGCTAACTTTAAGAAAGACTACAGCTATCGCTAGTTTGAAGGCTAACACATCAAGTCAGCTAACAAACTATTATTTCATAGTAACAGTTTCAGAAAGGAAGCTGTCTAGCAACTAGTTTACAGACCTTCAGTCAACATGAAAGCTGCAGCAGAAGACCAAGTTGTGGAAGATGATGCTGTGTACCAGGATGACGAGGTGGATTTATTATAAAGCAGTCCTGAGAATAAGCTATAGGCTACATGATGTTGCCATTATGTCATTTTACTTAAATGCTATCTATCTCAGATTAAGCTTATTTGTCTTTAAATTAGCTCACAATCACACCTCTCAACAGGAGTCTTTCTTCCAAGACATTGACCTCCTACAGAAACATGGAATTGTGAGTAGTAGAGCTGAATTAAGTCAATGTCATTTCTTGACATACAAACATGGTGCAGGCTCTCTTGTCTCTTACTCACTCACTCACTCACTCTGAATGGTTCCCCTCTCTCTCCTCCACATCCATAGAACATGGCAGACATCAAAAAGCTGAAGTCGGTGGGTATCTGCACAGTAAAGGGGATCCAGATGACCACTCGCAGGGCTCTGTGCAACATCAAGGGCCTGTCGGAGGCCAAGGTGGAAAAGATCAAAGAGGCTGCTGGGAAACTGCTGGTGAGAGGAGAGTTGGGAACTTCAAGTCATTCTATTCAGCCCACTCTTGACATTTGTTCTTTATTGTAACAATTGGAATGCAGAGACAGAATAGGGGAGACACAGGAGAGAAAGCTCGTGGAAAAAGCTTGGTGGGATACAATCCCAAGCCAGAAGGGGTACATGTGGTTGCAGAGATGAGGGTCTAAACCACTGGTTCTCAAACTTTCTCATGTCAAGGACCCCCAAACTGATATGTAAGAAGCCGTGGACCCCCATTTGAGAAGATTTTTGTCAACGGGACCCCTACCTGAGAAGATAGTTGTTGGTAGATATTATTTAGTTCAGAATTCCAAGCCTGTCTATACTGTAGGTTGGGAGATAACCGTGACAAGAGTGAAACCTGTGATCTGAATAGTCATTCTTATACATTGTGCGAGCTTCTAGTGAATAGAATATCAACGAAACCTGTGATCTGAATAGTCATTCTTATACATTGTGCGAGCTTCTAGTGAATAGAATATCAGTGAAATTGACCGGACCCCACGTTGAAAACCAATGGTCGAAACCACTATACCTGTTCTGAGCACTATACTGTATCTGGCTTTAGATGAGTCAATCTCGGATGACGGGAAAATGGACATGGAGAGAAAATAAGAGAGAATAATATCTTGGATAATATCTTATGCGCATTTACTTGTCCGTTTGTTTTGTCCCGTTGTAGACCAATGGTTTCCAAACAGCCTTCGAGTACAGTGCCAAGAGGAAACAAGTGTTCCACATTACCACTGGGAGCCAGGAGTTTGAGTTAAGATTTACCCCTCAACATGCCCACCCATACTCTCATTCACAAATCATGTGTAGGCTTTTCTTTGATAACCTTTTTTTATTTTATTTTATTTTTTAAAACAAGACTTAACCGAACTTGATCAGTATCTACCACTATTAAATATCCCAGAGTCATAACACAGTGTTCATAATCCCCAGATTCTTTCTCTCGACAGTAAACTTATGGGTGGAGGTATGGAGAGTATGGCTATCACAGAGGCATTTGGAGGTAAGTAGTCTTCCTGCCACAGTGTATACTACCCTGCTCTGCCCTGATACCCTCCCGTGGTTTGAAGCACTGGTTCAAGTTAAGTAAATATATTTTATTCTACAGAGTTTCGGACAGGGAAGACACAACTTTCTCACACCCTTTGTGGTAAGTGATTTAGGGGAGCCCCCCCCCCACACACACACACACATACACACGTGTGTGTGTAAAACGTGTGATTAACTGAACTAAGTGTTCATACTGAGTCTCATGTGTTTGTTGTCCAGTCACAGCTCAGCTCCCAGGCGAGGACGGCTACACTGGAGGGAAGGTCATCTTCATTGACACAGAGCACACTTTGTATCCTCAAATCACGTAGCTCCACTGTGGACAGATATTATACATGACTTTGTGCAGTATTTGTTCTGATAAATCATTCATATAACAACAAATGTATGTGAAATGTGTAAAGCATTTTTTTGTATCCACATCCCATGCTGTCCTTAACTGGTGCCAGTCGCCCAGACAGGCTGAGAGACATCGCGGACAGGTTTAATGTGGACCATGACGCTGTCCTGGACAATGTGCTGTATGCTAGAGCCTATACCAGTACGAATAAACAGTTGTTCATTTAGACCACAAAATGATGCCAGTTTGAAGAGAGATCTCTTCTCAGTAAATCTCGGCTTAGTAAAGGGCATAGAGGCAGAAAAGGTTTAAAAGGATAGTTCGGATTTTTGGACATGAAGTTGTATGAAATACTTGCCGGTAGTGTATTCGAAGCAAACTTATTAGCTTACTTACCGAATCCCGTAGTTGGAGTTCTGGCCGGGTTCTGAGCGAACCGGGAAGCTTTAGACAGGCAGTAAACGGCAGAAACGGGGTCTTGAAACCAAAAAGTTGTAACCTACAACATGCAGGCAAAAGCGTTACCTATTACTAACACAAAATCATCATCTTCCAGAATTGTGAAACAGCTGATAGGCTGCGTTACCTGTGAAACGGCTCCAGTGTGTAGTAATACACCCGCTTTTTTCAAGGAAAAAAATAGTGCCAAGTGAGAACAGAATCCAAAGTGCTGGAGGATGATGATTTTGTGTTAGTAATAGGTAACCCTTTCACCTGCATGTTTTGGTGTGGATTAAAACTTTTTGGTTTCAAGACCCTGTTTGCTTTCCGGTTTGCTCGGAAACCAGCCAGAACTCTGACCACGGGACTCGGTAAGTAAGCGAATAGCTTTGCATCCGCTACACTACTGGCAAGTATTTCATACAACTTAATGTCCAAAAATCCTAACTATCCCTTTAACTCTACTGTCTGATGTCTTTAACTATGCGTTGCGTCGCGGGCCTTCTTCTGTCGGGTCCCCACATGATAACAATAGTAGCATATTTGTGATATGTTTCAATGAGCCTGGGTCCCACGATGAGAGAAAAAAAAAATCTTATTTGGGTCCCTGACTTGAAACCATGCTCTACTGCTTTGCTACAGTTTGACTGTTTCTGCTCTGCCCCTAGGTGAACACCAGATGGAGCTGTTGGACTTTGTAGCAGCCAAGTTCCATGAAGAAGGGGGGGTCTTCAAACTTCTGGTATGGAATTGGCTAGGGATGGGAATGATTAAATGACTGGTCGATTAATCACTGGGTGATGTACTTGTTGACCATGGAAATGATAGTTGGCTCATCTAAATTGACCCTACGTCCAGGGAGAAATGAAGCAGAAACTAACCAGAAACAAACACTATTATTATTTCTGTGGCTCATTAATGTAACATACATTTGCATTTCACATATTTTATAATTTTATTTTATATATAATTAGAATTAACTTTTAAATGAAAAATGTCTTTCTATTAGTCATAACATATACATAACTTAAGATTAATCATCAATGGAGTGATTCAATAAAAAATAAAATAATAATAAAACTTTATTTGTATAGCACATTTCATACAAGGATTGTAGCTCAAAGTGCTTTACATCAGTAATATGAAAACAGTGTAAGGCAGGCAGCAAGTGCAGTTCATATAGTAGGAAAGGTATAAAACAGTAATCAACATCATATCAGATCCTAGTGTTCTAATAGGTTACTTGAGTTACCATAATCTCGTTACAAACAAACATTAACACATTAATCAACATCATATCAGATCCTAGTGTTCTAATAGGTTACTTGAGTTACCATAATCTCTATAGTTAAATGATTAAGTGATTCCACTGGTTAAATTTCCATTCCCAGAATTTGGAATGTTTGTTTATTTGGATTTTGGAGTGCTTACTACAAAAAAGCTTTGGGATTTCCTCTTTCTCTTTAAAAGCCTCATAGAGACCATTAGTGACTGTCAGGATTTGGACCCAGGGTAGTCTGAGTTGAATGAAATTTTGCCATAGATGTATTATAAAAAAAGGTTTAAAAGATGTTTGCTTGAAATACAAACTATTTGAATCCAAAGATGGTTGTAATCATCTAGTCATTTAAAATTATGAGGGTTGTATTTTGTGCTGCGATTTCAAATGTAACAAATATACAACATTTGGAATCGCGGCACAAAACACAACTTTTAATTTTAAATAACAGCCTGCTAGATGAGTACAGCCCAGTAGCGGCCTTAACCGTTTCACCCGTTTCAATTGAAACAGGCCCTGCCTGACAAAGCAAACGCATCCTGGATTGACAAAGCAAATGCGCGCACACTGTGCCAATATGGATAGCTGCTGCATGATGGAAACACTTGAAAGGCACATTGTGTTAGGATAAGGTAAGGGCCACATATTTGATCTTGAAACGGGCCCCCTGAACCTTAAGGCCGCCTATGGTACAACCACCTTGGGATTAATACATCTGTGGCAAAATCCCACTCAATTGAAACTGCTCTGGGTCCACTTCCTGATATTCACTAATGGTCTCTATTGGCATTAAGCTAATATTTTCTTGCTTTCCTAAAAAAAAGAATACATATATAAAGGGATACTGCCCTGACCTTGCTCTTTACCACCTCTCTCCTCTGTCAGATCATTGACTCCATCATGGCGCTGTTCCGTGTGGACTTCTCCGGCCGAGGCGAGTTGGCTGAGAGGCAGCAGAAACTGGCCCAGATGCTCTCCAGGCTGCAAAAGATCTCTGAAGGTCTGAGCCACAACCTGATTTAAGTGGTCGGAAAAGGCTCATCTAGTCTCAACTTAAAATACTATAACCCGTAGATATGGATGTAGATCGGTAAGACTTTTCATGTGGCTGTCTTGCCTGAAGTGGGAAGACAATGATGTCCGTCGTTCCCCGTCATGGGACGCAGGCCCAGCGGACAGTGAACCGGGACGAGGGGGCCTACCAACTATCCCAACACCTGGAGTGCTGTTCTGAAAGAAGCTGTTGTGGAACGGCAGACGTCATGGTCTTTCCACTTCTGGCAGGACAGCCGTATGCCCAAGCCGACAGCACGCATCAGAATAACACCTGTGGTGCTTCTCATGAGGGCGGTAGATTTCACCACCGAAACGTCAATGGGAAAAAGTCTTGCTAGTCTACACATAAGAACAGCTGATTTAAGTGGGTTCATGTAACCAACATACCTGATAAAAAGGTGAAAACATCCAGTGGATTTTTTTTTTTTTCCTGAGCCAGAACCTGCCCTCGTGGATTTATTTCACTCATCAGCCTGGGTCACTCAGCATCAATTAACCCTTCTGCTATTATCAGTCTTAAATCGTACGATACAGTAGATACACAAAGTTTGACTTTGATGTTTTATTCCTAGAGTACAACGTAGCCGTGTTTGTCACCAACCAGATGACAGCTGACCCTGGTGCAGGAATGACGTAAGAGACTAGATTCTCTTAGAGTTGGTTGGAAAAACAATTTCTATCTAACATTAGTGCTGGTGGCCATAATGAAAATCTTTGATTGGATGTTTTATCCCCACCACCACCACCATTCAGGTTTCAAGCCGATCCCAAGAAGCCGATTGGAGGGCACATCCTGGCCCATGCCTCCACCACACGAATCAGCTTGAGGAAAGGGCGAGGAGAAATGAGAATTGCCAAGATATTTGACAGGTAATTAGTTGCTGTGTGTGATCTCAATAAGACTTTTATTTACTTCTACATAAAATGCCTCAGTATGCTGTGAAATGCATCACTCAGTGTTCATTTGTCACATCATTAACTCGTCGACAACACACCCCAATTATTGCGTTAAAAATGTTGTCAAATCTTGTATGCCCTCATTCAAAGGCAGACTGGAGTTTCACCCCCACCTCTTTCCTTGTTTCTTCCAGTCCTGATATGCCTGAGAATGAAGCTACTTTTGCCATCACTGCTGGGGGCGTTGCTGATGCCAAGGAATGAGGGGATTCTTCAAAGTGCCACAGTAGAGGAGAAACAGACCACATACCTTTATATTTACCTGCTCACATACATTTTTACTTATGTATCTAATACTGATAATGTTGTAGTGGGCTATTTTATGAAGTTGTTTGTATTTATTCTAACTTATTTGGAGAAGTTTCATGTTTTTATGGTATGATGAAATAATAAAACAAAAAAACATATCCATTATTTCATTATTTCACACTTTTTCATTATGCACTGAGAAGGATGAGGCTGCTCGACTGGTCTGCAGGGTAGAGTAGAGTTCGCGTGGCACCATGTGGTCATTCCAGGAACTACAGGGGCTGGAGAGAGACTACCTCGCGTCGGCCACCGGGCACCGTATGCCTCCCAAAACAAGGCACAACAAAGCAATGGGAACTTCAGTAATTGTGCCGCTGACAGTCTGAATAGATCTGTAGATAAACACGTTTATAAGGACAGCAAATAATACAGGTTTGTTACGTTCTTTCTGGCGCTAGTTAGCAAGCTAGCCTGGCTTGTCAACTCCGGCAGATCAGCGATGGACCCGAGAGACACAGCCCCGGATTCGTGGGAGCTGGAGGAGGATGCCGAGGCCCCGTCTGCCGCGGCGGGTCTCCAGACTGCCTTCGCCGCCCTCAACGTCAATGCCAAGCCGTTTGTCCCCAACGTTAATGCCCCGGTATTTGTACCGAGCTTTCTTCAAAGCAGCCCTGCGGAAGTGTCAGTATCACACGGTAGGTTAATACTTGGCTGCAATAACAACGGCATTAGCTAGCTGTGACAGTTGGAAGTTAGCTGAACTTGCTAGCATGCTAACCGAGTTAGCTTCCCTCCACTCACTGCTCGCTGCCCAGTCAATAATGCCATGCTATGCAATTTGCGGTAGTCAACAAGTTCAACGAATGTTGCTAATTGTTAGCAAAGGCTCCCACACCCAGGCCATCCAAGGTCAGTCACTGGATAGTGCTGAATACTGAATATCCTGTGTCAAAGAAATGTTCAGCAGAGTTAGAAATGTCTTCTATTCACAGGTGCTTCTGATCCAGTTGCCAGTATGGAGGTGACAGAAACAGTTGGTATGCATCCACACCATAATATTTTCTATTTATTACATATTGTTAAATTGACTTGACCCTAGGTGTCGTGTCAGCCAACTCTTACCTGTGGCTTGAAAACTCAAGTATAGGGAAATCACGACAGCCACGTCAACATTCAATTCAAGTCTTTGAATCTCCCAGCGTGGCTTTGCCTCTGGCATTGTAGGCTAAGGCCTTTTCTAGATCTTGCCAATCCAAATTGGGAATGCTGGCAAATCCACATGCATGTCTTAGTATGATGCAACCTCACTTGTCAGAGCCTTAAAATAGACACCCTCATTATCTTTCACATATGGTGAAAGATATTACACTCTGCATGTCCCAGTCAGTGCTATGAGCCTAAGGCCCAGCACAAACGAGAGTGTTCTGTATGCTTCTGCAACAGATTGTGACAGAGAGAAGCAGTCATGTTACTCTGTGGTGCCAGTGGCCAGATTGCATGTGCTGATGTCAGGTGTTTACACTTTGGCCTGAGGGAGAACACTGTGCACCTTGACTCAGGTTACACTGGACTGATTTATTTGGGAGCCTTAGCCCAGCAACTGTAGAGAGAGAGAGAGAGAGAGAGAGAGAGGCAAAAGAAACGGCTGAAATGGAGAGGGAGTGGATGTAAGTGATAGGGGAGACCCCCTCTTCTTGGCTTACATTTCAACACTTGATCTCGTAAATTTCCCAAGAGACAGATGTTCCTGAGGATTCTGCATTGTCCTATCCACCATTTCCTTGATAAAGCACCTCCTCTAATTCCTTTGTTGGAAGATTTGGGAAACACAGAAGATGATTACTCTGTCTGAGATTAAAACAAGCCAATAGTTGCGTGTCTTTCCGAGTTGTCATCAGTTTAGTTTCTCCCAGGCTGATTGTGAATGACAAGCACTGAGAAGAAAACAGGCTTTGTATGTGACCACTGGACCGTGTAATTTCATAGTTACGGAAATGGAAGGCTTATTTGCGTGTTGCCATGGGAAGTTGCAGATTTCAGTGTCTGGATACCGAGCCAATTTACACACACGGTTTGTTCAATTGCCCAGTAGAGAGCTGCCACGACAGTATCGTGACTGTTATCATACTTGTGATTATACACTGCAGAATAACAGAACAACATCATGATGCCATATACAGTGTTTCCCGCAGGTTATTTGTAGTGGTGTGAGGCCAAAACACAACGAATTGAACAGCAGAAAGAGCTTCATGCAACACAAGAAAGTATGAAGAAAGTATTACTAATATGTAAGCCTAAGTGTGTTAGCTTGGGAAATGTATTTGTGATGGGCTTGTCTGATATTTTGTTGGTCCACCACATATATAGACAACCTTCCAGTGATGTACTGATCCACCAAATTGCTCTCATTTACCTACCGCATCTAAAATTTCGCACAGGAAGAATGAAGCTTCAATTATTCAATGATAATTGCTACTGAAGCTTCAAAGTCCAAATGGTAACTGGGTCAGCCCTATTATATATGACACATGCAATACAGTAAACGGCACAGGTGTGGGAGCATGCTTGTTAGTCCACAAGTATAATGAATGTCTATTGCCAATCCTTTCAGCTCCTGTGGAGAATGGAGGCACAGAGGCAGACATGACCACAGAAGAGGAGACGTGGGAGCAGAAGGAGGAGCCAGGAGGAGGCGGGGGTGGAGGAGGGGAGGCCCC
>OMKL01151726.1:0-17615 GCA_900302295.1 Parasudis fraserbrunneri | reverse complement strand
GTTGTTATGGGAGACGAAAGCCAGGCCTCAGTGAGAAGCCCCAAAGCCGCTCTGTCCTCCCTACCTCATTCTCTACCTCTCTTACTCTACCTCTTTCTTTCTCTCTCTCTATTCTCTACCTCTCTTACTCTACCTCTTTCTTTCTTTCTCTCTCTATCTTTCTCTCTCTCTTTCACTATCCCTCTCTCTCTCTCTCTCTCTCTCTCTCTCTCACTGTCACCGTTTGGATACTCTTTTTCTTCTCCAGCCCAAACTGTCACTGCCCTCTTTTAGATGAATTCCCTGTCTTGTATCAACAATGGTTTCAGAATGTGAATCTCAAGTTCTCTCTACTCACTGAATATGAAAGAAAAAAAAAGCCCTGATTTGCTACCATAGTAATCCTATGTGTACGACATGTCTATCATGTTTAATTTGCATGCACTATAACGTGTGAACTTCAGGGAATACAAAATAATTGAGAGATAATTTATTCGAGTAAAATGTCCAAACAAAATGTGTTATAAAATATGGTTTGAAAGTATATGTTTTCTTTTGGGTATTTGATTTTTGTATTTGAAAAGAGATTTTCTATGCTGCTTGCAGAGATGATGGTTTTTGTTTTGTGCTTTAATCTGGCCTGGATCAGTGCCAAGAGTTTGCAAGTGGAAATTCCTGCTAGAGTTTTGCTTTTTGAAGAAAATGCAGGAAACAATTTGACAAAATACATTACAATCCTAAGTATTGCCTTTTCTATCATAACCTGACCCACCAGATGGACCTGCTGCCGTGCAAGGTTATTTCTATCATGCATTGTCAATTTTTAGAGTGTTACTGGTTGGGGTTGGTCTTCTTGACTGGTTACGAACAGATGTCTTCTGCCATTATTTTGTGTCAAATTGTGCTTGCAAAAAAAGTATTTTATGTACAATAAACACATAGTAACTATTTGTCTGGCTCAAACAATGGTCATTTATTAGCATGCTATATAAACTTATTTTTTATTGCATTTACTGGAAAACAAAGTTACTGTAATTATTCACTTGTCAATTCACCCTTCACTTAACTCCTCCCTTGATCTGTGATAGTCCAATGATGGCTTGGAAACCGTATTTGGGATTTGGCTGAACACTATCCTAGCTTAGCACAATGGCTGGAAGTGGGGAGCAGTGGCTAGTCTAGCATTGGCCAAAACCTTTCCCGGAGTTTTAAGCCAGGCTAGCCGGTCACCACCAGACATGTTAACTGTTTTGTGCATTTGATTGAGTCTACACGCATGCAACACATGTAGAGTTAGCACTTTTTTAGTTGGAGGAAAATAAAAGTAAAGGATTTCAGATGACTTTCACTCTGACAGTAAAGTCTAAGTCACTCTACTATGTTAGTATAAGGTATTGCCCTTGGAGAAGTTTAGATACTGAAGAAAGACACCTCAACCCAGGATGAGAACTGTTTATTTACCAGATCTGGGAAGCACTTTGTTACAGACCACAGTGTATAACAAAAACTTAACTCACAATGATGGTACTGACATTTTATAGGAAAATAACATGACATAGCATGACAAATCATCCAATAAGTGTATATAAATGAATACATTATAGATAACGATGTCCAATAAACATGGTGAACTGGCCTTCCCTTAGTGTGTGCGACCACCATGCCCCAGCCAAACATTTCCATATTCATACTTGTCCTGGACCTGAGATGGGATAATAGTAAGGCTACTTGGCAGTAGTTTGACGTATCCACTCAAACATTTTGAAGTACTTGTTCAGAGGATGAGTTGTCAAACAATTCCCTCAAGGGTAAAATAGGAACATTTGCAAGAACTCGATGATCAAGGACTCTCTGGCAATGACCAGATGAAACTGCGGTAAAAATATGTATGCAAAATGGAACATGGATAACTTAATGGTAATCACGGCAATGACAGATAACCGTAGGTAAGAATAAACATAAATGGAATGTGGATAATTTGGTGATCTCTGGTATTGACAGGGTATTGAATGCAGTAAACACTGCAGTGACGGATACCATGGGTAAGATTAAGCATGCTAAATAGAACGTGGATAACTCGGTCATCTCTGGTAATGACAGATAAACCGAGGGTAAGAATAACTGGGTTATGCATAGTCACTGCCCTGTGTATGAACCATGACATGAGCTATGATCCAGAATATTGTGTACATATAAATAAGTTGAGTGATTAATTAAGATTGATTAGGCTATCAAACAACTCCCTGAAGGCTACACATTTGTGTGTCATCAGCCAGGACTCTTACGCCACAGGCAGTGGTGGAAGAAGTAGCCTACACAGTTCCTTTACTTAAGTCAAAGTAGAAATACACAGAAAAAATAGTACTCTGGTAAAAGTCCTCCATTAAAATTTGACTTAAGTAAAAGTAGAAAAGTATTTGATAGTGAATGTACTTAAGTATCAAAAGTAAAAGTACCGTACTTATGCTACATGATGTTTGTGTATTCCAGTGTATGGGAGCATTCAATCCTCGAACCATTGACCTCTAAAGGTTATGTTAAAGTGGTATGTGGTCCAGTTATGCTGGCTGTGATTATGTCCTCTTGAAGTTGGCAGGCTTCAAAGTTGAAAGTACATAATCTTCATACATTTTTGCCAAAATCTTTTTCAAAGTAACTAGTAACTGATGAGTTCAGATGAATAACACGAATAGCTTTCATTCAAATCTTTTCAAATTTGCGGTGCACATATGACCACTAGAGAATGAACCCTATTGATTTTGGTGACCCCATGATCTTTCCTTTAGCGCCACCATCAGGCCAAACATTCAATACTCAAATTAGTGTATCTTGTGATCCGATTTCCACCAAACTTGACAAATACATTTGCCTTAACATAGCAAGGAGGCCTGTGAAGTGAGTCATCTGGCCTCATGGTGGTGCTGTTCTCGTAAAACATTAACTACTCCTCAACGGCTCGAATTAGGGGCATGGTCACAAAATTGTGGATTGAGAATTCGGGCCATTTAGGGATATACCCGCCGTCGGCCACCAATAGCACATGTCTAGTTGTGTACCTTGGAGTAAAATGTGTATTCTCTGTGTGGATTTATTAAACACCATAGGCCTACATTGGTCAATGCCAGTGAATCTGATTATGTTAAATAAAATCTGTCAGTGGATGAATTCATAAGTCTTTTTTTCTTTCTTTTTCTTTCTTTTTATTTCCAGGTAAGTAGGTGTGCAAGACTGGTTTTCTGCTATGAGCCTGCCTCTCCTGTATGGATTATTTGTTCTTAGTAACTGGCGGGAGGAGTGAAATACCGGTACATACTACCTGTAAACATACAGGTAGGCATGTCTGTCTTGGCACATAGTCTCGAGGCAAGGAGGCAGCTCCTCTGCTGGTTAGCCTTCAGAATCTGGAGCGATAACTGAGGAATCTGTGGTATTTGCAAACTCCTGTGGTGCAGGGACTGGATCGGTGACAGGGAGTCTTGAGCTGGTATGAATATAGGCTATTCTTCATAACCGAATAAGGGGTTGAATTGAAAAAGGAATACAATAAATTGATCTAGAGGAGGAAAAAGGAGAACGCCCCATGTGAAGTATGTGAGGCGATGCTCAGGTGGTATAATATAATATAATATAATAATATAAGTTTGCATTGTATTATAGAAATTAAAGTATAGGGAATTGGCAGTCCTTAACACTTATTGGGAAGTTGTTGGTGATGGTTTATGGAGAACATAGTCTTATCATGAGAATTAGGCTACAAATTGTTTCAGCAATGCTTTCATTTGTTTACTGTAAAAGAGGCCTTGCACGGAATGTCTGCTTTGTCTTTCTTCCCACACTCCTACGCAGAAAGTTGTGGTTCCACTTCTGGTTCCATTGTCAAACATCTCTGCCCAAAGAGGAAGTAAACTAACCAGTGCCACCTATACTCATATTATTTTCCCTTAACGTATTCAATAAATTATATTATATTATTGTTCCCCCCATATTTTTTTGTCTCTTTTATAAATAAGAACCGAAAGTTAGTTGAAAAAAGTTAAATAACAGTTCACAGTGTCTGTGCAGCCTTGTTTATTCACTGTGTCCATGGAAATGACGATGAGCGCAGCCATAACTGTATGGTTTCCTTCCTTGTAATACTCTGTATATTGTCTTTCAAACTAATTTGGTCGCGGATGTCTGGATTTGGTAAAGTTATAAGGCACTTGGGCAGAGCTATTTGGTTTAGCAGGCTGTGATGTACAGGTGTAGAGATTTCTTCCAGTATGGCTGCCTGCACCATTGGTAACCACTCTCTGTGCAGTGGTAAAGTAGGTAAAACACTGGAAAAGCATGATATTTGTGTTCCACTGTGACTTGTTTACATGATCCAGTAATAAGACACCAAATTACTATATTTTTGTTGATATATTTCTCATACATCAGCACATAACAACCGTTGTCTCTTCCATTGCCATGTACAAAACAATGGTTGCTATGTTACAGGCAACTACACAAACATACCATGCAAGGTCTCTATTATACCAAAGTATCACAATTACACAACTAATCTGACAATGCAATTAGACACAATTGATTTTGAGAGAAATTGTTCGCTTACCAATTAACACCTTGTTCATAATTAATTTCTATGATATTGCTATGATACACTGGAAGCTGAATGTAATACATATACATTTCTCTTCAGGTGATCCTCAGGTTGTAGAATTCTGTTGTTAACACTGAACATTTCAGGTAATCCCTATATTACAGTTGTTATTCATGCTAGTCGGTAATCTTACTTCCTCTCCTTGCGTGAAATCTTTTTGTTTTGAACCACGAGTCCGTTGCTTGCCAGTATGTATGGCAGCAGTGTTTGTTAGGGCTCACCATGTGGTCTGGGTCGGATATCATTAGAACATTCAGACATTGTCATCTTTCACGGGTTCTATCGGGCCCAGTTTTACTGCTAGAGCGCAAATCGTGGAATCACATGAAACTTGAGATTGCAAGGAATCCATAGACACAGATATGCTAGTTTACACAGGAGGGACTAAATATTGCTCCCTGGTTTAGCATCTTGTAATTGCATATCCTCCTCTTAGCACTATGTTACCTGAAAGTTTAATACCACTGTCTTATCTGGTCCGCTACATGAAAAGTATTCAATTCACAGAGCGAAGCTGCAAAAATTACAATTTTGGAAGGGGCTATTACTATGTGGTTTCAACCTCATTACACCTGCTTAAGACCTAAATATTTACCTAAATACTGTTTGCCCATTTTGGAATAGAGTGGAAATGTTAGTTTCTCAGGGCCAAGAACCCAGTCAGGAAAGATTTAAAATGGTTCCAGAGAGCAGTTTGGGCTAACGAGGCTATGGTGTGAAAAGAGCTAGTGGAACTGAGACCGCCATTACTACTTGTGTATTACCTGGACATTTGAAAGCATGGGTTGTTGTCACTATGATTATGATTCAATTTTAAACCAAGGCAAACAATATGTCAGTTTCTTGGGAAACCTGTTCGACTGTTTGAGTCATGGAAATTTTTCATGGCTGACTCTTTGAAAAGATTCCATTAACACAAATTTCTGTTACCACAATAACTCATGGTTAATAAGTTATACATTTCTTATCTGATTTGGAGCTCGGAACTCTTATTGGAGCTGGGCTTCTGAGCTTCTGAGCCAAGCAATAGTAATTCGTGCGGCTGCCCTACTGGTTATTGACACTATTGAAGGACATTACTAAGTATTTGCACATACCAGAGGCTACACACTAGTCGTAGCAAATTTGCACATTTGTTTTAACTTATGAAGGTGGTTTTGTTTTGCACTACTCTGTACTTTATACCTCTCACACTTGAAACCCGGTTACTTGTAGATCGTTATTAGATCATCTTAAATAGCCTGGTACTCTGACCAAATGCCGTATCCTTATCCTTATGAACGTGCAATAGCCATATACTGACTCCTCATACTTAGACCATTATATCACCCTATACTTATCAGGGGGGTATTTTTATTTTTATTTTTATTTTATTTTTTATTCTATTTTTATTTTTATGGTTACTATTGGAGAAGTTTGATGTTGCTCAGCACAAGCAATTGCATATTGTATATTGATGTAGATTAAGGTAGCAAAGTACAAAGAAAATTGCAGAGTGTATATTTCGTATTTCTCTCTTATTCTCTAATTTTATTTTTATCTTCAACACTTGTTGGAGTACTACCTAATGGTGTGTGATATATGTGACTTAAGTGATTATGTGACTTATGTGATTCGTGATCTATGTGAGCAAACTGTGCACCAAATTTCCCTACGGGATAATAAAGTATTTCAATTCAATTGACCCAAAGACCTGCACAATTGACACTCCAGGGTAATACTGAATTTATACTATTATACTATATATAACACTGCTTTACTCTGTTGCCTCCAGTGATCAAAAATGGCTTTAAGAGAACAGCTCTTTAAAATTCTGGAGGACTTGGGGAAGGATGACTTCAAGACGTTCAAGTGGCATCTGATGTGTAAAGTGCTGGACGACTTCCCAACCCCAATCTCAAAAAGCAAGCTGGAGGAGGCTGACAGACTTGACACAGTGTCTAAAATGGTGGAGGTCCACAATGAGGATGGAGCTCTGATGATCACATTGGCGGTCCTGAAGAAGATGGATAACAATGAGCTGGTGAAGAGGCTGCAAGAAGGTATTCATGTCTATATCCACTTCATATTGGTCTTTTGTCCCCCTCAGTGATTTTCTACGTCGCCACTTAGGTGGATGCTGAGGCCCTTAAAATTGTGACCTCGAGAAATATAAATTGGGATCCAGCATCATGTCAGTAAACATAACAAATTCTCCATAGTACGAGATCTCAATTGAGAATAAATGTATCCTCATCAATTGACATTAAAAGATAATACTGGATCATTATTTTAATTAATGAATAGTCTGTGCCAATCATTTAAGTTAACCCTCACTATATCCATGGTGGTTTCTGCAAACAGTCGGCCTGGTTTGAGATATGTTTGTTTTCAGAAGAAGCCATTTGCTGCCATTCATTGTTGTACAGTATGAAAACAACTTCCACAGACTTTAGATAAAAGTTAGATTATCCATAAACATGTCAGCCTTTGTTTTTGTAAAAGTGCCTCTGTATTTGTTATTTCCTTGTGTGCTTGAGATCAGCATTTCTTTGTAACAGTTTGTATTCAGAGACCCCTCAAAAACATATTTTTCAAAAACATCAACATTTTTTGGTGCAACATTATTAGCAACATGCCAATTGATTTCAAGCTAGGTTTGACAACATAACGTTTGTATTTTGAAAAATGGCAAACAGTGAGGAAATCTACATGCGGCATGCAATGCAAGAGACTGTGGGACATGTAAACTAGACGCTGACAGTAGTAAATGGGCCAGAACTCAACATGACATCGGTATGCTCCTGTAACCATGTCAAAGTAGACAGGAAAGGCTTCCTCCATGTCACCGTGGAAATACAGTGTGATGTAGCATCTTCGTTTACAACTGATTAATGCACCACCAAATAACACGTTTTTACCACAAGGGCATTCTTCAGGATCCACATAGCTGTAGACTAATGTGCACATCCTGAAGAAGGCCCTTGCAGTCGAAATTCTTCATCAGCGTGTGGAATCGGGGCGTCCTGGTGTGGCTCACTAAAGTGTATAGACTGTGTGGTCGCAACGTCCTCGCTTTGATTTTGGCCCTTGGCCTATGTTTTGCACGTCATCCCCACTCTCTCCCCCCACATTTCCCATCATTCTTCACTGTGTTGTCAAATAAAGCAGACATGCTCAAAAATATATCCTCCAACAGTGTGTAGAATCTATTTTCTTTCTTTCAACCTTGGCCCTGCACCTGTAGGTTTTTCTTTCTCTCTCTCTCTCTCTCTCTCTCTCTCTCTCTCCCCAATTGTGCATGTTCTAACTTCCTCCTTGGCCTCTCTCTTCTCCAGCAGTTGGTGGTGAGGCCAAGTCGACCTCCTCAGTTGCAGCCAATGGGACTTCAGGTATTTCTTCCCGCAATGAGAATAGAAGCCTTGCTCCCACCTCTGCATCTCATGGTAAATGAAATAGTCCTTCTAAATGCATTCATCACTATGTAAGTAAGGTTCTAGCGATAGGTGTTTTTTTTTTTTACCAGAGCAATGCCATATTACTTTTATATTATCTATTCATAAAATTGTCAGTGTTTTACAGCCATCTGTCATTTTAAAATAATTGCTGTATCAATGCATAAACAGGAACTATTATCAATGCCCTCACTGGTTAGAATACACTAAAGGGAGACATAAAGAATATTTTCATGAATACAAATACTATGATACCATAGCCTTGTATCAGATGGTTTAGCGCGTTACAATTTAAGCTACATATAGAGTCTCAATTTTAATTTTACCCTGATTGAATTAAGATTCAGAAAGAAACCCTACAGGATTTTCAGCATCCTATCGGATTTTGTAGAAAATAATGAAAATCTTGTTGTTAGATATGTACCCACAGAGGAATCCCAGCGCTGGAGCAATGACACCGTTGGGTGTTCCTAGACAGCCCTCCAACTCAGCAGGGATCTACAACCGTAGACCAGAATTTGTCCAGGGTAAGGCTCAACCTCCTGCTGCCTTGTAAACAGGGCACATCTGAACAAGGACACACTGTCATAGATGCGAAGCTACAGTAACTGGTCTTACACCAAGTGTAATGCCCATGAGCCACCACTAGAGGCAGAGTGGCTAACCTTGAGTGAGTGAGTGAGTGAGTGAGTGAGTGAGCGAGTGAGTCATTGCCGGTCTAAGAGGTGCTTCGCATCTAAAACCAAAATAGCCTATATCAGCATGTTATGTATAATGTGTACTGTAAGCCTTGAGGACTAGACCTAAAAAAAAATAGCCATTTTATGTGTGTGTGCACATTTCTGTGTATTTACATTGTGAACTGTACAGTGAAAGACAATCAAGATTTGTAATAAATAAATAAATAAATAAATAAATAAATAAATAAATAAATAAATAAATAAATAAATAAATAAATAAATATATTGTGTTTTTGTCTCCCCATCAGATGCCTGTGAGCTCACACTGGACTTAAAAACAGCACACCAAAACCTCTCCCTGGGGAACAGAGAAGTGACCCGTGTATCTAAGGCACAGTCGTATCTTGATCACCAAGAGAGATTTGACAAATTGGAACAGGTGCTGTGTAGGGAACCGCTTCTGAACAGACGCCATTACTGGGAGGTAGAGTGGAGTGGATCTGTTGGAATAGCAGTGACATATAGAGGAATCAGCAGGAAAGGAGGGGATCAAGACTGTGCTCTCGGAGAAAACGACAAGTCCTGGAGCCTAGTCTGCAACGACTGTTACACCACCTGGCACAATAACCAGGATACTGATCTCTCTGTCCCCATCTGTGGCTCCAACAGAGTAGGAGTGTACCTGGACTGGTGTACACTGGTACTACTTTGTCCTTCTACAGAATATCCTCTGATGCACCAATCCTCCTACATACGTTTTACTCCGGATTCACTGAGCCACTCTACACTGGGTTTCTGCTTGGGGATTTTGGCTCCAAAGTGTCCCTGTGTCAGGTCAAATAGCTACCTTCATCCTCCAGGAAGTTAGGGAAGTCACAGTCCTGCTGCCACACAATTGGATGGCAAATGACGGTGTATGGCTTTCATTAGGATTGTGAATGCAGTTCACACACACACACACACACACACATTGGTGAAAGAAGTACACACATCACTTAAAAAAAGTAGTAAAGTAAAAGTAGAAATACCCTGATGTAATAGTACTCTGTTAAAAATTATACTTAAGTAAAAGTATCACAGTATTTTACAGTGAATGTATTTAAGTATCAAAAAAAGAAAACACATTCTATCACCAAAACTGAAAAAAACCCTCCTTGTCTTCTGGTCAAGTCCCCTCCTTAAAAAAACCCTGGTCTTGACCCTGACTCCCCCAATAATTAGCGGCCCATCTCCAACCTGCCCTTCCTGTCAACAGTTCTGGAGAGAGTCGTTGCCACTCAGATCAAATCCCACCTTGACTCCAATAACCTATATGAGCCTTTTCAATCTGGTTTCCACTCAAAATATAGAGACTGTTCTGATCAAAGTCACAAATTACCCACTGTTATCCTCTGATTCTGGTTTCATCAACATCCTCATCCTTCTTGACCTAAGCGCTGCCTTTGACCATTCCATTAACCATTCCACACTCATCACACACCTCAAATCCACCCTTGGTATTACCAGCACTGTCCTCTCCTGGTTCCAGTCCCACCTCTCTGACAGACGCTCTCGCCATCAACAACTACAAATTGACCACAGTTTCTGCCACCCATGGTGTCCCCCAGGGTTTGATGCTTGGTCCCCTTCTCTTTATCCTCTACATGTTCCCACTTGGACAGATCCTCCGCCGCCATGGCCTCCAGTTCCACTGTTATGCCGATGATACTCAACTCTACCTCTCCTTCAAGACCATCACTGCTGCCACCCACTCCACAATCACTACCTGCCTAACGGACATTTAAACATTGATGCAAAGAAACTTTCTAAAACGCAACTGCAATAAGTAAGAAATCGTAATCATTGGTCCAGACTCTCTTACCCGCCCCACCCAGGATTTTGCAATCAATATCGATGGCTCCATTGTCACCCCCTCCACCCAAGTCTGTAACCGCCCCCTCTCTGTGGAACTCACTACCAAACCACATAAAAAATGCCCCATGCCGCATTAGTCTGATATATTATTATTATTATTATTATTATTATTATAATATGATCTTGATCAGGTCTTGTATTTCAGACTTCTAGATTACATTAAAGTGGTTGTCGGTCCAGTTATGCTGGCTCTGATACTTCCTCTTAAAGTTGGCAGGCTTGAACGTTGAAATTGCATGAGTGAGTGCAAAGTAACTAGTGAATGCAGGGTTCAGATGAATGTAATGGAATGACTTTCCATTGTTATGCGTGTACACACCCACACAGTCCTACTGCAGTCAGGAGTAAAAACATGAATATGTAGATAAAGTATGTGTAGTGCAAAGGCTGACATTTTGACAGGCATTATTCAGTGCAGTGATTCACCATTATATTTACACGGTAGTGGAATCTCTCTTTGCACTTAGTGTAGGGTATTGTAGAAGTGTAAACAAAAACAAAAAGAAAGGCCTCCAGCAGGGAGAGAGAGTAGAAGCCAGGTGAGAGAGAGAGAGAGAGACAGAGAGAATGAACGGCAGCCATGACTGCCTCTTACACACCTGGGGGCCACCCAGGTGTATTTTCTTTGCCTCTTCTCCTCGCATCTTTTCCTTGTTTCCCCTTGACGCATTATAGAGGAATCAAGGATGAGACGCAAGGACAACTCTGTGAACCTTTGGAATGGACCAGGGCCGTCACAGCAGTGCTGATGACACGATGCCCGGTCCGATGTATAATGCCTTCTTTCTCCTTTTATATTGTGTAAATTGCCCCTCATCATGACCTCTGATCTTGCAAAAGGCAACCTAACGTTACAGATATCCTTCGGTTGATGAGGTTAGCTAAATTTACTATTTTAATACAAAAGTGTTGGATATAAATTAACAGAAATATCATGTATGCTTTTATAAATAAATAGTCATTAAATAGTCAGTCAGTACAGAGTTCCCTCTGAGCTTCTGGTGAGAGTGGCTTTTTCGTGGCTCTTTGTATAGCCGCCAGCTGGGGTATTGTTGCGGTTAGGTGATAGACAAGGCAACTTGTACAACTGACTGCTGTTATAAACTCAGTTTCTCAGCTATATATAGGGCATTGTACAGCAGCTTATCTTGGTCACAAAGAGGTGTGGTAGTCTCAGTAGTGGAATGTGTCAGTCTGTGACAGGTATGTGTTTATCTCAAACGGAATTTTTCTTGGGAACTCAGCGGATCAAGATCAGCAACATGTAACCTGTTTACCATTGTTCAATGATATATAAAAGTGAACCTTAGTGTAACACTGCACTCAACCTATTTGTGACCCAGCCAGCACTTTGAAAGAGCATAAGGATAGGCTATCAGCCGAGACCATCAGCGAACTCCTATAAGTAACCACTTTCAATTTATTACTTCTCCTTTCTCATAAACATCAAGATGTTTAACAGAAAAGTTCTGTTTGAAGGAATGTCAGCACTTTGCAATGCTGACGTAGTGTCTGTTAGTACATGGAGACAAAGACACCCGGGGAGAAGAGTTCCAAGAGACTCCATGCTGACCCTACAGCAGTTCCTCACTGAAGTCATAAATGCTGATGGTGGACCTGATGGTGGATGTGATGGTGGACCTGGGTAATTACCAGAGATATGATGTTTTGTGTATTTCGGCTCAATAGCAGTGCCTCTGAAAACATGTAATACATAATATGTATTAATCTGATAATCCTAGAGATATTTGGCCTTTTTTCTGTAATAGCGTTGGTACAATTTGAACGGTACTTCTAATTTTCCTCTCCATAACACTAGGATTGCTTTGACAACAAATATGAAACCCTAAGGGGAATAGGGTAAAGGAAGTTGATTTTGTAGGAATGGATATACCTGAATCATACCTTGCATCTACAGTAGACAACACATTTTTCAAAATATACTCTGACGGCAATTTTGAAAGGCAAAGATGATCTTGACAGTAGAAATGTTGTGAGCTAACTTGTTAGCTATGCAAAACAGAGGAAAATACATGGGTTGGCAGGGAGGTTAGACTGTGAAAGACACATGCTCACCCCAGAAACGCGGCCAGACCTGGCGCGGCCTCATAGGTGAAGAGCAAAAGTCATTGTTCCTTTTGGTCATTCAGTTTTTTAAGTAGTGGTGATCCGAATGCTAGCTTCTAGGTCAGGCAACTCTGGCTTCCATGTTCCCTGCCAGTCCTCAGGTGTTCAGTATGGCTCATAAGTATGGCATTTCCCAGAACCCCCCTGTCAGTCCTCCACCCCCTCTTAAAGGCACGCTCCCAGAATTACAAAACATACCTGACCAATGACCAGCTAACCTCTGAGACAACCTCTACCAATAAAATGGATGTTAATGAAATAAATATAAACTAGAGGGATAATTCCTAAGCTAATTAATTTGTCTGTCAGGCTGCTGTGGCCATGACAGAAAGATCTAAAAAATGAGCAGTGTGATTCTCATATTTTTCTGCTCCCAAATAGTGATCACTCAGGCCCTGCATGCCACCACTGCTCACATACAACCAGAATAATTATTCAGCATGAAGGCACCTGGGTGCACGATGGGATCCATGGGGGTGACAAGGCCACCATCGAAGGCGTCCATGGGGGTGACGAAGCCACCATCGAAGGTGTCCATCTGGGTGACGAGGCCACAATCGAAGGCGTCCATGGGGGTGATGAGGCCACCATCGAAGGCGTCCATCTGGGAGATGAGGCCACAATTGAAGGCGTCCATGGGGGTGATGAGGCCACCATCGAAGGCGTCCATGGTGGTGACTCCACTATTGCCAGGGAAACAGAGGGTGATGAAGCCACCTTCCCTGGGGAATATGGGGCCTACACAGACATCATCGTTGGGGATCAGGGAGCTGATGAAGCCGCCATCACTGAAGATCAGGGGGCTGACAAGGCAGTCTTTGATGAGGAACAGTGGGGTGACAAGGCAGCCATTGTTGGGGAACAGGGAGGTGACGAGGAGGCAGCCATCGAGGATGAGTTTGAGGCAGATTTTCCTGGTGGTGCAGCATTACAAAAAGAGCTCATTGTGGATGACAACTTCTTCGATCCCCAGTACGACTGGGATTTCACCAACTTGAGAGACAGTAAAACATATGTTAGAGGCCACGTGGTGTATGAACGCCCATGTGGTTGGTACCGATTTGCTTTGAAGGTGCCTGTACTTTTACTTGATTTGCTTGGCTTTATAGTGTTCTCAATGTATTTATCACACAGTATTCTGGATAATAGCTCATGTCATGTTCAAGTTAATAATCAAGATACACTGTTTTCATGCAATACCCAATCGCAAACACAAACTAGAATACCTCTCAGGGAGATGCTACACCCACGCTGCAGCACTATTGACCTGTAAACCCACCCTCCAGTCCTGAATATTTTGTGAAATACCAGATAGACTGAGATAACTCATTATATCATCATGTAGACTGAGTAGACCAAGCTTGTGTCCCCACCTAGCGTTCCTCAATCAGAAATGTTGTCGGCCACCATTTTGGCCCTTACTACACCAATAGTTAAAACATCTAAACGGTCAATCTTTGACCAATTTGGTTAAAAATCATAAAGCAGGAAAGGGAAGTTTTACTGCGTCAGGAATAATAATGTAAAAAAAATTATAATATTATCTCTGGTTTTTATCATTGTTTAGTTGAAGAAAATATTGGGACTTCCAATACTTAATATCTGTTAGACAATTTACAGCCTAATAGTAATTCTTGTCTCATCTCAGGTCCTGAACATGTATGGTGATAATAACTGGCTGGGGCACAGAAACCGCAGCACATCCTCTGTGGATGGGGAGTGGCCAGTGTGCTACTTTGTGGAAGCAGTAAACAAAGTCCAAGACCTTGCTCAAAAAAAATATAAGGTACTTTTTCATAACTATGTTTACTGTTTGTGTGTGTGTGTGTGTGTGTGTGTGTGTGTGTGTGTGCGTGTGCGTGTGCGTGTGTGTAGTAGAAGTAGTAGTAGTAGCATATCTAAATTTAGCCTATACAATACATTTATGAAATGTTTTCTTTTCTTTACAGCTTAATGTTCTTTTGGATTTAAAGTTTAAAGTCTAATTTACATTGTGATTTACATTATCAGGCTCCGAATAAACCAGGTGGCAAAAATGTAATTTGCACCCCATTCATCTCCGAGGTTAACAGGACAGCCAAAACGTTCTACTCTCCGTCAGCAGGAGCGACATACTGCGTGGTCCTGCAGAATCGGGTCAGAGACATCGTACACGACCGGCGCAATGAAAAGCACTGGAAGGTTTCAGCGGTGAACCAGGGTGCAATAGAAGATAACGTACGTCCTTACGGTCTCTTGGTGAAGCGGGTCTAATGGTATGAGAATGCTCAGTCCAGTTGTCCTTTTCCTTTTTTCTATTCCACAGCGGAATGAATAGGCCTTGATCAAACCTGAGTCAAAATTGCGTCTCAGATCTAAACCGTAATTTTCTGTGATACCGTGTGACGAAAGTGCTAACTCTGTGGGCAACATGTGTCCCTATGCAGGCAGAATCAATAACATGTTGAAAACAGTTGACACAGATCAGGTGATGACCACACTTCCAGGTTAGATGTTGAGATAAGAGCAGATGATTGTTGCTTTTTAATCTGTTTATTTCTGTGTTGTGTATTTGTTTATTTTGTTTATTTAGGATCCACATTAGCTTTTGCTCTTGACAAAAGCTACTCTTCCTGGAGGCCGACACTTAAAACAATACAACAATATTAGTGTAGTGAGGTACAATATGACACGTTGTCATTACCTCTGTTTTGTAGCTTGTTTTTGGAGAAATTACAGGTACTTTATATGAATATTATTAGATAGAAACTGGATTCTTAATTTTGTTTATTTTTCTGATTTAAAAGTTTAGATGTATTTTTCTATTTACAGTATTTTTGGTTGTCAATATCTTAGTTTAAAGACAATACGCACTGAAAAGAAAAAAAGGCAATCAACTGGCATCATGTATCATCTAGATGGTACTAACTTATGATGACATAAGACACATACTGTATTAATATTAATGATAAGTTTGCATCTAAATTTTTTTTATCTAGAATCCATTTTTATGCAGTGTATTTGAAAAGGAGCTGTACCTTTTCCAGTGCTCATACTGTAGCTTACAATCACAGAAATCACCTTATGCAAAAACTGGGTTCAACTTGTAGATTTTGGTGTGTATATCAATTACTTATATGCATAAAGGAAGAATAGTACAAATATAACAAACCTTTTACTGCTTCAGTTATTTACTGTCACATACTTTCAGCCCTTGTATCATGTGCTCTGTCAATGAATAATAATAATAATAATAATAATAATAATTAAAAAAAATATTAAATCCTATGGTTTGCGTTTTTGGAGGTGGGGTTACCTCTTTGATTGCATGTATGTTTAATAATCAGAGAATGGGATTCTGGTACTATGGAACATAAGAACAGCAGAAGAATTCACAATACCACCACAACCCGCACAGCCGATACCAAGTAAGAATCAGACTCACTTTATTTGCCAAATACAATAAAGTTACAGGAATTTGTCTTGGTGACAAAGGAGCAAAGACATATCGACCACACGGTATGTTCTGACACATATACTGCAGTAGAGGGAAACAGAACCTCAAATTCATGTGCAAATGAAACATATTATAATTTACGATGTATGGTTTGCACCATTTCTTCAGTAGAACATATGAAGACACATCTGATAATACTGTGAGCTTCCTACTTTGGAAAAGGACATGTATCATGGTTTCTGAAAGTTAACACACTTGGACCCCATTGAAGCCTGGTGAGAGGATGCAGCACAGTGCTAAGTTTCTCAATACTACAGTAATCTGTGACATTATAGCCTGTACTAGTCAACATCATGCCAGACAATGTTTAAATATGGCCTGGGTTAGATGTGCCAAATTCTATATGCCCAAACACATTAGTGGTTTGAAAATTCTGTTTGTTTGTAGTGGTGGGCACTGATAAAATATTGATATTGGTTGAGGCTAGGGGTTGACCGATTCTTAATAAAAATCTGTATCGGCCAATATCCAAAATTTAATATAGGTCAATATAGGCAGGCTCAGTGTGTTAAATTAAATCAAATTCAAATCAACCTAGATACCAAGCACTCCAGATTACCTGGGAAAGGGGCTAAATATTGCTCCAAAGTTTAGCAATATTCTGACTGGCAGAAAAATTGCAATATTTAATATCGAAAGTGATATTTTAGCTGGCTAAGTCGAGCAATATTTTGGCAGGCTAAATATTAAGGTTAGAGCGCATAGTTTTTGACAAAATTGTGAGCTAGTGTAAGGGTAATATACAATATGTATTAAATACCATAGATAGTCTAATCAAGTGCGTGCATAAGAGCAATCTTGCGGCACAGGAACTACCCGATCTCAAGTTATCTCACAAAAATATGCACATAGTGTAACTGTAATCAAAAGTCACTGCAACCTTGCCCCCGGGCAGGGTCTGAACAATAACACCATATTAGGCACACAAAGGATTTCTCTCAACAGGCTTGTCAAGATGACCAGAAGACTGACGTGCCAAGAGGCTGGGACCAGCCTAGTGCACAAACGAAGGAAGGCCAAGTTTAAATCACGGCCCGCCTCTTCCATAGTTTCCACCAATAATTACTCAGAACAAAATCATATTTAACCAATGTACAAGCTGACAGAAATTGTTCTTACCAGGAACTAGTGGTTGCAGTTAACTGTTTACAGCCTGCGATTTCTAACCTGGTGGGGATCCATGTACATGTACCTTCCAACTCTGTGACAAATAAACCTGTGTTCATCAAACTTATATCTCGTGTTCCTGGATTAACTCTTTAAAAACAACCAACGCGCAACCCTAACACTAGCCTGCCAGTTCATAAATAAATATTATCTGTTTGATAAGAAGAGTGCCT
>OMKL01151683.1:0-14224 GCA_900302295.1 Parasudis fraserbrunneri | reverse complement strand
TTAAATGGCACCATGGCAATTGTATTACAAGATACAGACATAAAAAAGATGCCATATCACATTGTAATTTGTACTGGAAAACAAAATACCGTCAAATACTGTTATACCATCAAAATTAAGAAAAATATTGTGAAGATATTTTGGCCATATCGCCCAGACCTTGTTTGAGCCCATCTTCCTTTTCACGCTAGCTCTCTCTGTGCACAACTGTCCCTGTGTCTCTTCCATGCAATCTCTTAAAGGCATAGTTCGGATTTTTGGACATTAAGGTGTATAAGGCAGTACTGGCTAGCACAATGCTAGCTCTGTAATTGAATTAAGCAATTAAGGGCATTAAGCATAACTCTACCTGTAATTGATGTGTGTGCTGGGCAATAGTAGCCAGTGCTCCAATAGCCTAGCCCCCTACAACTGCTTCTGCTTTTTTAGAGTTGTCACTTGTTGGCCAAGCTGCAAAGCCGGAACGGTCATCATTATCACCTGAGAAGTTGTTTCTAAGCTTAACTTTTACATGAACCCTCACCTTACCAGAGACCTCATGCCTAAGACTATGCTCAAATTGAGATGGATTTTTTATTTTTATATATTTTTTTAATTTTTGAAGATTTAACAATGTTTGAGTTTGTGGCTTGGCCAGCAAGTGAGGACCCTATTTGAACTGCCACGACAAGGAAGATGGAGTCAGTGTGCTACAGTTGTACAGAAAATCAGGCTTGTTAACTCAAACCACATCATCACACGCCCCTTCTCCATCCCTCACAGGCCACTCTTATAGCCTCTCAATGGACACTGGGCTTTTGTCCCCCGCCTGCTCCCCCAATACTACTACAGTTTGACCTTTGACCTTGCAGCTGGCTGCTCCCTTCCTGTTTCCTGCAGGCTGTGATAAAGCAGCACAGCCAACCAGGCGGCTCCGCACTGCGCTAATGCACTCCTGCACAGCCAGCCAGGGTCAACAGTAGAGAGAGAGAGCAAGAGAGAGAGAGAGTGAAAGTCTGGAAGGACCTGCTGCTATCATTAACTGCAGTGTCACATTACTGAGCAGCGCTGTGTTGCCAGCGGATACAGGACATGTTGGAAAGATCCTAAAGCTTCTAGGTTGCGACTTGAAACAAAGCCATGGTTGTAAGCAAACAAGTTTAACTACATAAGACAAGGCAACAATACAATGTAGAGAAGGCTACCGGTATGTAACTTCAGGGCAGTCATATCTTTCTTGTGTGTGCATGCACAAACAGACAGACAGACAGACAGACAGACAGACAGACAGACAGACACACACACACAATGTACTCAGCTTTGCCAGTACAACTTATCACGGACTAGGGATGTCCCGATCAAGTTGTTTTGCCCCTGATCAGAGTAATTTTATATGGAATCCTGATTCGACACGTGTATATTTCTCAAATAACACTCCTCTACAGCGCACACTTCAAGTATATTAAAGTCAGTAAAGCCAATCCAATGTAGGTAAGATATGCTTAGTAATTGACTAGCTCTGCTTAAAAGAAAAAAAAATAGCCTACATCACAGCTTTCCCTTAATGTTTTTTTTTTTTTTTTTTTTTTTACAAAAAAGGATCGGAATTTGATTGGGCTTAATATAGCCGATAATGATCAATACCAATCAATTAAAATATGCCGTGATCGGCCCTGATTCCTAACTGTCCAATCCGATCAGGACATCCCTAGTTTGGACATTCATTTCACAGTACAACCGACTGTGAAAATTCAATGTGGCAGGAGATGGAAATTCTGGGTTCCCCTTTCACCCTAGTGTCATCATCACTTTATAAATTTAACTCTCCGGAACTGGCCTCACTCCGGATCTCCATCAGGAAACAGCCGTGACAGCACATAACAGACACACAGACGCACACACACACACACACACACACAATTACATTACACATCGGCAATCACTCAAACACGCTTAACTACTTCCATACACACACACACACACACACACAGTGCAGACTGCTTCTTCTGTAATATCAATTGCTGTAATTCCTCTAATTTCACAGACTACATCAAGCCTTTCAAAACCAGACAAAGCAACATCATGCAGTAAACTGTCAAATTTGATAAAGAAGGTTATACGCAAATTATCACAACAGGAAAAAGAAAACCTCAAAGAGAAAAGGAAAACAGTTTGAGGCTCCATCTGCACACTGAGCCTAAACATCCATATCTGAGCTGGTTTATGTCAGAGTGTAGAGAAATAGTAAGCGCCTGTATTACTGTTGTGCCCTGCCTGGGGGCTAGGAGAGGTAGTGTATCACTCCATGCTAATCACCATAATCTCATGTGAGAGGACGACATTGGTTGGCTTCTCTTTGAAACCATAGAGCCATAAATAATCATGATGTTTGGCTGTTTGTGTACGTGTGTGTGTGTGTGTGTGTGTGTGCGTGCGTGAGTGCCTGTGTGAGTGTGTATGTGTGTGTGTGTGTGTGTGGGCAACTGTGCATGTATGTGTGCTGTGCGTGCAGCGCCAGGGGGGGACGCACAGGCCAGTGTAATCCAAGCTGAAACACCAGCAGCCTCTCAAGTGTAAACTGGGTTTTGCATTCCCAGCGCTAACACCATTAGCTTGTGAACTGCTAGGCTAACCATTAAAACCCCCCACACTATTCCCATTGCCAACCCACACAGCCTGCTAGCTAACTGCTAAGCTTCCCTACATGCAGAATAGCACTGAGGGTTGGGTAAAAAATTTAATAATAAAAGGCTGCACAGTTAGTTTCACTCATATAACACAGTGAATGCAGTGGAAGAGTGGCTTGAAACAATGAAGTAATCATGAAGTTTGCCACAATACATTGTAAACACGAGGGCTGTCCTCAGTTAAAGAAATGATTAGCCGACCAATAGCCATAGATTGTCACCTAATCTATTTGTTGATTTAAATCAAATTTAAATCAACAAATCTGTAGAATCTTAGTGTTCCACAAACAATAATGCAGAACAACAACAACAATGCACAAAAACGAAATCCCATCCTTACCAGAGATGTGCTTATAATTTTTAGCTGCGACCAGCAGCTCTATACCTCGCTCTGTTGGTTGGTTGGTCCACTGAAGTGTCCGCACCCTCTAGCGGCCAAGTGTATCTGTGTGTGTGTGTGTGTGTGTGTGTGTGTGAATGTATGCATGCGTCGTGGATGCATGTGTGTACGCGGTCGCAGCTATGGCGGATTTCCTATGATTTTTAACTTGTGTTAGAGCTAGTCCCAGCATGATGTAGATACTATGTACTGGGCCGTGTTCCAACATGAATCAAGCACAGGCAATGCTTGAGGCACACAGTTTTCTGCTGTGGATGATTCCAACTTTTGCCTGCAGGTTATGGTATGGATTAACAGTTTTCTGTCTCGTGACCCCGTCTGTTGCCCGTCTGAAGCTTCCTGGTTCGCTCGGAACTGGGCCAGAACTCCGACCACGGGACTCTGTGACTAAGCTAATGGCACTGCATCAACTATACTACTATCCAGTATTTCACACCTCTTAATGTCCAAAAGTCTGAACTATCCCTTTAATTTAATATTTAATTTTAAAATAGCTAAATGTAAATAATTGACTAACAAAGTCTTGGTTGACTGAGACAAAACTGATAGATTAATCGGCTAATTTACTATGAGGGGACAGTCCTTGCAGATGCTAGGCTAAACTGCTTTGAGCACATGAGACAATTAAATTACTAAATGCAGCTTAGTCCCACAACCTGTATGTATTAGGCTAGGTCTAATCTAAATTTGAGTAAGGCCAAATACCACCAAGATCCAAAGGGTGTTCTCTTGGTAATGTTTGTTTTTTCCTCTCTCCCCTATAGTACCATTATCTATCTTGCTGTAGTCAAAGGTATGGCTGCACCTAGGTCTAGGCAATATGGCCAAGATACTATTAAATACTATTAATAATTTGTTTTTGTTGAACTTAGAAATATACAGCATATATATTTTGGCAATATATTATTGTGGACAACAGTATAGTAAAAGCCCATGCCTTCACATGGATCCACAACGATATACCTTCATAGTCAGTATACCTCCCAGCCCTAGCTGCTCCTTCAAAGTCGAGTAATCAGTTAAATAGCCTTAATCGACCAATACTTTGTTACTCGATAAGTTGATTTTTATGTGCCCCCCCTATACTGAATAAATTAGCCTACTTCCAGAAAAACTATAGGCACATCTCTATTAAGTATGAGATGTAATTTTTTATAATATTTGTAGATCAACAAATAGATTAGTTGACTTCTTTAGTCTAGGACAGCCATAGTTTAAGGTGTGTGGACTGCCTAACCGCCTTCTTGAAATAGCGTGATCTTGAAATATAAGCTAAATGTACCTTTCACACCCACACACCCACACCCACACCCACACAAACACGCGCATGCGGAATGTTTGGGGCTTGGCACTCAATTCTGACCCAATATAAACATATAAACAGACAAAAGACAGGCTGAGTTATGTCTGCAAGTGAGGCATTTAGCAGAGTTTGAGTAGGCTATTTCACTTCCTTGTGGAACTAAATGGGCTGACCATGAACTTTTCTTATATCATTTTTAAACTCTGAACCACAACCACAGAATCAGGTAGGCCTAGCATATCTGAACCACTGAACTTAACTATGGTCTGCATTAAGTTGGTTACAAACTGGCAATGAGCCCGCTAATGTCATGAGATTCTTTAACAGGACACTTATCATAACAATCATAAAGCTAAACATAGCTGTACTCAATGATCTTTATGCAAAACTGCCCTGCTTAAAAGCATCCTGGCTATAGCCTGACATCATTGTCATGCACCTGTGCATTTCCTTATAGCCCCATCCAGTACTATAAACCCTAACCTTTCATGCAGTATTATAGTAGCAGTGATAAGATGGGAGGAAGATAGTCAAAGCCAGGAGTTGAGTTCTCAGAGACCAACCTTTGTTTCACACAGATGTCAGGTACGTTTATAGAAAACAGGAAGTCATTCTGTAGGACGGGTCACTCATGGGGGACTAAAATAGCAACACACACGAGTGACATTTGCAAATAGGAGAGGTGCTGTTCTGTACAATGACACGCTGTGCACCGTCCACATCCAGGTCTGACCACGTCACTCATAGAAGCAAAGAAGCCTTTTACTGTCAATAGCAGCCGGCTCTGTGTCATGCTGTGATCTTCCTTACGTAGGTCTGTCTGATCGTGCCGACTACACAGTTCCACCTCAACTTGTTACAAATAAACAACATCTAGAACGCCATTTTGAAACGCTATTGTCCAGACAGTCAGCTGCTACAAAGAGCAGGAAGGAAGAGCAAGTTACTGAGTGAAGTCTGCAGACGCATCACTGCTGAACACCTGGTAGTGGTTACTGAAGGGAGGGCCCCACACAAACAACTGGAGATGGTACTGTTGCTGAATATGGGAAAGACACATGCTGCACTTTGCTAAGCTGTGAGGAGGAATAGGCTAAAAAGAAAAAAAAGGATAATAATGGTAATAAATCAAGAGCAGCATTTTATGTTATTTCTCACAGAGTAGAGGATTTCAACATTAACCATCTCACCTTAATCTGAAATCAACCCATTTGCTCCTCAAGTGCCAAACAATGTTGCTACAAAAACGACTTTACAGCCAGGCCGATCTTATCTGTGCCTGACTAGCCCATGGCAACCGTGGAACAATTAGAGACAGTTGGTGTCATGGTGTGTGGAAATTGATAGAATGAGTGGAGAGCATTGTGAGGGGGGCACCTGCTGCAGCCGAGACACAGAGAGACACAGCCCAGGCCCAGGGCCAAGTAGCACATCAGTGCTGCTGAACAGTCTGCTGCAGTGCATGCGCTGTACAGCGTGCAGCAGACTGACTGAACACTAGGGCTGGGAGCTGGGCTGTACTGACCCTAACCCTAACGTATACTGCCATGGATCCATGGATCCATGCAAAGGTATGCTTTTTAACAATACTGTGTTGCCAATTATATTTTAGAGCTTCTTTTGTTTGCACATCACAGCAGTATTTAATAAGTACGCAGGCTGATTTGTGATGAGAAATGGGCAGAGAATAGACTATTTTGAATGAAAGTTGCACTATGACAATTTTGTTACAATTGACGTGAAGAAAATGATGCAACATCACACCATGATTTATCCTGGCGAAAGGAAAGACCATCTGATATCTATACCATCAAAAACTAAGACAAATATCATGATGTGATATTTTGGCCATATCATCCAGCCCTACAGGAAACTAAAGACTACTGGGACAATATCATTGAAGCATGCCTGGAATGCATTTTCCCACTGTAGAAACTAAAGTCAAGTCAAGTCAGTCAAGGAAAGTAGGGATGATGGAAGGAAGGAAGGAGGAAGGATGGAGGAAGAAAGAAGCCTTCAGCCCTTATACCATCTAGGCCTACTACCTAAAAATTAGGGGTGTAAAGACAACAAGTCCAATCAATCTACCAGACAGCAGAGGCACACACCCCTACATTAAACAGAGCCCACTACATGGCACTGACCTACTGCTTGGGCACAGCCTCTTCACTTTGTTACATCTCATGTCATTTTACCGACCATCAATAACCCCATTTTCATTTCCAATTGTAGAGTTAACCTGCAGTTTATTTACACCGAACGTCAAGTGATTTACTCCAGCCTGGCGGCAGAGCGCAGATGGATCGGTCTTCAGCAGAGGAGCCCACTGCTTCCTGTGAGCTGCAGGATGTATCGACAGTGGTCAGGAAGTGACAGCAGCTTAGCCCAGGAAGACAGATCAAACAGGCTCTCACAGCTAGGTCAAAACAATATCCGCACAGATACAGGGAGGGGGGGTCCATCTGTAGACACATTGATCAACCCTACGAGGGGACTGCAGATGGATAAGGGTTAGCCTATGTTTCCAATCTGATCCTATTCAAATGAACTATGTACAGGGGCTACACTAACAAAGCCTTGTCTAAATCAGGCAGTAAACAGAGAAGTGCAGTGCATTACGTGACATTTTAACAGTCTAATCCAGATGCTGGTAATGAAGAGAAAGCAAACTAACAAGGCAGCCACAGTCAAAACATTTGTGTAGGCTTTTGGCTGAAACATACAGCCAACCTTTAAAAACAGAACCGTTTTGGCCAAACTGAAAGCTCAGGTTTACATTTGCACTGTATATTAACATTTTATTTGCCTAGTCTCTGTTTCTCAGCATGGCAGAAAATGGCTGTAAAGTGTGAAACAAGAGGAGGAAATGAGCAGAGCAGGCAAGCAGGAAGTGCTTTGTGTGTCGTGTTCTGTTCATTCTGACTGACAGCAGGCTGTCAGTGTTAATCATTAAAGGACCATACCAGTCTTTTTGACATGTGGGTTCCAAATGATTATTGCCTTGATACAAAAATCAAGATTCCCTTCTTTTTCATACACTTTTACTTTTAAATCTGGTAGTTATTTTCCACCACTGACATTGGCTTCCAGTGTATTTGAAAATGTGTCTTAAAACACCATATAAACTGAAGAAATAAAGTCATCACATTTGACTGAAATGTCATGCTAACATCTTACGCGTCACTTGTTTTCTGAAAAGTTTCGCCATTGTGTATAATACAGTATCTGAAGAAGACTTCCTCTTCCTCCTTTTTTCGACACCGTACTAAGGCACAATAGAGCAACTTTTCAGGGGGAAAACCAAAAACTTTCCATGGGTTTATGTGGTATTTAAGACACATTTTCAGATACATTGGAAGCCTATGGCAGTGGTGAATCAGCAGAAAATATTTTTTTCAGTAAAGGTAAAAGATTATGAAAAAAGAAGTGAGCCTTGATTTTTGTATCAAGGCAAGAATGACTTGGAACCCACATGTCAAAGATCCTTTAAGCCTCTGTCTCTGTGTGCCTCTCTCTCCTTCTTCTGCCGTGACCAATATCTCACCCTTCACTTCTTCTCCCCTCTATATATACACACTATACTATACTATATCAATACTCCTGTGTTAAGTACAGCTGTAAAGATATGCCCCACCCCCCTCTAGCTAAGACTAGGTTCACTCTATTGCATACAAAAAAACAACACCTAACCTACACTTTCCACAACTCAACACGACTTGATCTACCAGAACTCCAAATGCCTTGGGTGGGACTTAGAGGAATCTGTGCAGCTCCGATTTGAGGGGGATGTAAAAATGTAGATAAATTAGAGGGGCTGAATCTCTGGGGAAGCCATTGTGGAGAAATCTGCAGGGCATCACGACATAGCATATCCGCCCACACAGCACTCAGCGCTCACAGACACACTAGGATCCTTCAATGTGATTCCTGAACAACTATGTAGAGCATGGTGGAGTCCCGTTCATCACAACAGAGTCAATAATCATCAAATACCAGCCAAGGTACTGGAGTGGAGGCCTACTGTTTTTTTGGTGTTTTTTTTTTTACACTACTAGATAGAAAGAGGACGAACAAGCGAGATCCCTGAGGTCAAACATCAGAAAGTATGAATTAGTTTTAGCATGTTATCAAACTATTCTCAATTGTTTCTTGTTTACAAATGACAGTCTTCAGCTAAAGCCATGTGCTGCTGTTAGTTGCTGTCTAACCCCAAAACTGACCCCTCTAGTGGCTCAAACTCATTGGTTGATTCCCCCACATTCTCCGGTGCCCGATAGCTATTGGTTGGTGTCACTGCCACTGCCTTCTCTAGACAGACAATAGCCGTCTTTGTATGTGATGCCTGGCCGCTGTGTGTGTGTATGTGTGTGTGTGTGTGTGTGTGTGTGTGTGTGTGTGTGTGTATGTGTATGTGTGTGTGTGTGTGTGTGTGTGCATGGGTGTGTGTGTTGTGTGCGTTTGTTCAAACGCAGCAAATCCTTCCCCTGCAGCCTCTTGCTGTAATGAAGTGATGATGAAAATTAATTTCACAAAGAAATGGTTGAGACAGTTCAAATGGCTCCATCAGCTCATGGTAATTAAACTAGGGGAAGGAAAGAGATATGAGCTTCCTCTTCTCTCTGGAAGAGGCTTATTGTGTGCCAGATAACCACCACGGTAGATGACAAAGAACAGTCTCACTAAGGAACTGAGCTAAAAGATGAGGATGTATCACATACGCCCACTGACGAGGTCCACAGATGGACTCCGACCGACCGATGCTTTATTTTAGGCCACCTGAAGCTGATCTGCCAGGACATGAAAAAGAATCTAATTAAATCATTTGCATTGCAACAATTGATCCAATTTAATCAAGAGTGAATATGGCAAAGTCCAAAGTCAGTGTTATAATGTTAAACCAATCCCAAACATTTTACACTCCAACTAGCCTTTTCCAGCACAGAGCACTACTGTTGGTAATGAATTAATTCATTTAAGCTGAATTTCATTTCAATAATTTAACATGCATCAACATGAATTCTTCAAGAAGGGCCTCTTTGATCTTCTCAAATGGTCATTACACTCCATAAACTTCCAGCCTTGTAAAGGGGCAACAGGGCGTTCAGACAGATCGTGTGTAGTTCAAACTAAGACCGGAGGGAGTTTCTTCCTTAGTTCAAAAATTCTCTGGGATCTTGAAACTGAAGTTTGCAGAAGCTCTTTTTTTCACAGACCACATGAGTCAAAGTGTTGCAAGGAAAATAATTCCAATCATATGATGAATTAGAACCATATCCCTCGCAATACATACACCCACCCATCATTTAACTTTGAATCCATGTTCTTTAAGCAGTGGTGTTTTGGCCATTCACTTCCACATTCCCTCATCTTCACTGCCAGTTAGACCAATCCAGTGATGTCTCTTGAAGATGTTGATAACCACCAGTTCTTATTCACTGTTCATTACTATCAGGTCTGCTCCTTTTGAGCGACCAAATCTATCTGCATCCTTTTGATTCGATTTTAACCCCAAAAAAAGGAGTCAACAACTTTGTGTATTGCATTCCCAGGCCAGTAATGCAATCCATCAGGAGAACACACTGAAACAACTCCAGGCAGGTGAAGTGCTACATGCCGACCCTGACCTTCAGCTGAGGTCTTGTCTGTCTCTGAACTTGCATAGATAACCACTATCCTCCCTTTTTGTCTATCTCCATTCAAACCTTACCCTCGCAGTCTTATCTGACTAGGTGTAAATACACTCGGGCGTGTTTTTAGCAATGTCCCCATCTTTTCTGTGCTTTAATGATCCGTCTGTGCACAGGTGGCTTTGAGTACATTTCAGACGACTGACGTATATGTTTGCAAGGTGCAGTTCAAAATCACACACCAGCCCGAGGCTCCCCACAGCTCCAGGTGATCACATAGAAACAGCCACCTCGGCTGCACTGAAGTGAGAAGAGATGGTGAGAAAATGCTCCACTGTCGAGACTCATCTCTCCACTGATTAAGTTTTGTGTTCTTCCACAGGGAAGCAGATGACTATCCTCGAACATATTAATGTCATGTGCACTTAGAAAAGCATTAATTCATTGATTTCATTCAAAATACATCACACGGGAATATTAAAGTCCAAAGATGGTTCTATATAGATGGGCCTATAAGAACTGTCCCATTAAAAAAGATTAGCCTAAACCTATATGTTTTGCTTGGGTAACAAGAAGCCACTAATCCATTGCAGCCAGAGGCCTATACTACGAAGCAGGTTGAACACACCCAGGGAGGGCATCTTTGCAGTAGCTGGCTTCACTAACCCTATAACAACCGTAGTCACGCTTAACCGGTGTCACGGCAGTGGTTATCAACTCTGTTAGTCAACCCAGGTTTTCCCACTTGAGCTATGAGAGTGTTCACATAAAAGGGGTGGTTTCAGCAACAGATGACCAATCCCAAACAGGGATATGTCTTTTATAAATATGTAGGAAGAATGAAATGTATAGATGTGATGAATTTAAACAGAGAATCCAGGTGATAAGTAGGCTATGAGTCACTAGAAAGGACTGCTGGCAAAAAACATTATAGGCTTATCATCTCTGCCTTATCATTAAGGCATGAGTAGATATGACTTTCATGTAGGGTTTATAGAAATAGGTGATTGTATATTCCATTAAATTCTTGATTAGATGCCATCTGTGACAAATTATGCCATGTAGGCAATATTTTGCATTATTCAAATGTTTGTTTTAAATTGAAACCCCGCATTAAGGCCTATTATTGGGCGCAAATGACGAACAAATAAAGGCAAAGGCTTGCTTTCATTACTGTCTTTGAATGATATAGGCTACTGAAAAATGATATAGCTATGAGTTTTCCCTGACAGGGAATATGATTAAAAGACTAGGGGAGCAATGATAATCCATCTTTCATATATTTATCAAGGAAAGCCAAGAGGTTTGCAGTCTCTTAAAAAAAACTGAGGAGAGCCTCATATTGTCAGCTTACCTACTGTAAAAGTTAATTCCATGTGATCCTCTAGTAATGATATTCCATTTTCTAAAGAGTTGATTGGTCAATAGGAGGTGCCTTTCTATGTTCGATCTCTTAGCTAGAACATAACCTGCTCCAGGGTTACCAGGGTGATCTACCCCAGTGACACAGAAAACCCAGAGTCAAACCTGAAGTTACCTCGCTGACCCCATAATCTAGCTTCGTATTATACCCCCCAGGGCTCATCAGCTCTGTTTTGTAACATTGCAATGTTTGCTTGTAGTTCTCTTTCAACCGCGCTCACTGCTCTGCCAGTGTGCTACATCCTTTGTAATTCAGCAGACTGAAACTGATAAGAAAATCATGCATCTCACACGCTCTTCTTGAAAAAATGATAGGCTGTATAATTTATCACTTTAATACAAAATGCACTAATTAATGGGGTATGGAAGCCTCCTCTCTCTCTCTCTGCTGTAGTAGAAGCCCATACCTATGGTGCCAGCCAGTAACACAAGACACAGCAGTAATGGAGAGGCTGCAGAAGCTCTGGCGGAAGCCTTCACTGGGGTAACATCTGCCACTTGTAGCCTAGGACCACTAAAGGTGTCTGCAGAGACACAGATGTCCACATCCTCTCCTTTGTGTGTCTTCATTCACTTCTCACCTAACTCATCACGTCTGTATTGGCATGAAAGTTATTCAACATTACTGGTGGCATCCTGCTATTTTGTGACTATGTTTTGTGTCTGTGACACCTATGTCTGCCATTACTAAACCACTCAGTGAGCCAAACAGAAACAAGACATCACATTGTGTGATGTGAGGGGAAAGATGAGAAAAGGCTCCATCCAGCATTAGCTAGCCAGTAGTTCTCAGAACCTGGTCAGCATAATTTACTTCCACTAGATCTCTGTGCAATTAAGCTCAAACTTGTCTTAAAGATCCCCTCCACTCAAAAACGTGTTTTTTTTCTACAGTTAACTCCTCTTGGAGGCATGACTTTGACTATATACAGATAGTTATTTGTGCAGAACTTGTCACCTGAGTGCCCTTTTCACATTCTTCCACTGGAGGGGTGAGCTTCTCTGTACTTCCTCAAAATCTGAGCTGCCTGTGTGACACAACCAATCCTGCGACCCCATCATGGTCCAACACACAAATTAGCCACACCACCACGTCTGACTACGGCTGCCCTGTGTGAAACACCGGCACCTACTTTACCTGTAATGTTAGGATTAGCGAGTGAGACGTAGCCCAAACATATCACGTTGTGCAGTTTTACGATGCAAACGATTTTGAAACGTCCATCCACTGAGCAACACGCATATAACAGGTGTTGCCCCTTGCCATTTTGAAAAGAAGTGCAGTTTTGGCCGGGCTGGGGGAAGATGTGAGGGGGGAAGGGGGGCATGGCATTCATAGATCCTTGCATTCTTAATTAGGCCAAAGGTGTAGAGATGCTGCTAAGCCATTTTCAGTAGTGTATTGAATACTGTTGGTGGAAAACCCATATCAGACTAATTGTAATTAAATATACAACATTTTTAAAGTGTTAAAAACACGTGTTGAGGGGATCTTTAAAGGCAAAGGGGATTCATCTCATCTAACGTCTTTGTTCAAAGACTAGAAGAAAAATAATTCATTATCCTTCAAATTTCATTGAGTGCTTTTGCACATCAGGTCACGGCACAACAGTGCCTCTCGTGTGTGTGTGTGTGTGTGTGTGTGTGTGTGTGTGTGTGTGTGTGTGTGTGAGACACAGGGAAATCCCCGAACGAAAGATGGAAGAGTGAGACACGAAGAGAAGGAACCGCTGAAGGATCTCAACAAAGAAAGACAGCTAGATAGCACTACAGAGAGATTGCGAGAATCGCAAAAGAAAGAAGGGGTAGATCATGGTGGCAGATATGGAGGCAGACAGAAACGAGGTGACAGGCAGGCAGCTGTAGGTTGAGCGTCATCCTGACCACAGATGTTCACATGGTAAAACCCACAAGAACTCTCTTCTCCTGCTGCTATTTCTTAAGCTACAAAAACCCTGTTTCCAACGTATTGGGGGATGGGAACACAGCAAAAGTTGCATAGAAAACTTTTAAGAAGCTACTCTGCGCCTGTGAAGCCACATTTACTCACAGGACTTTGTATTAAAAAAAACACGTACTGCCTTGAAAAATATATTGTTCAAACGGTATCCCTCCATAAATCTTTGGGCTATATTATTTTTCATCTACATCATTTCAATGAGCTGTAATTAACACAAGGCTTCAGCATCCTCATATGACATTACAAGGCCAAACTCATTCGCTCTCAATATCTGGCAAACTAAACACATTTCTGCAAGACCGTTTACAGCATTGGGATGTGTGTGTGATTGTGTGAAAAAGAAATCTGTTTTTGGTGACCTGCCCCTTTAATAAGCCGAGTTCATAGGGTGAGAGGGGAGAAAGTAGCCATGTCACATGAGGCTGATTAAAGACTTAACATCTATATGATTGTATCATGAAAAACAAAACAAAAGAACAACTGAATAATGACCAAATAGCCTTCAAACTCAGACATTCTACATTCAGCCAAAATCCTACAGCTTTTATTCAACCAAGAGCGTCTTTGGTCGAGGACAGGCCTGAATCCTATTCGGCACCGTCACAGGCGCTCCGCTCACCTGGGCTGGGAGTTCTCCTCATACATGCGCTCCTTGCCCTCCTTGAACAGACTTATGGTCTGCTTGGTCTTCTTGGTCAGGTTCTCCATGAAGACCCGGAAGTACTCGTTGTCCCCCAGCGTCTCCATCTTGCCCTCGTAGCGGGACAGGATGGTGCGCAGGTGCTGGTAGGTGTCCGGTAGCAGGTCCAGGATGTAGGGGGGGCTGTTCTTCAGGGCCAGCTTAGG
>OMKL01151649.1:0-10868 GCA_900302295.1 Parasudis fraserbrunneri | reverse complement strand
GCTACTGCTACTACTACTACTACTACTACTACTACTACTACTACTGCTACTACTACTACTACTATTACTACTACTACTACTACTACTACTGCTACTACTACTACTATTACTATTACTATTACTACTACTACTACTACTACTACTATTACTACTACTACTACTACTACTACTACTACTACTACTACTACTATTACTACTACTATTATTGCTACTATTACTACTACTACTACTACTACTACTACTACTGCTATTACTACTACTACTACTACTGCTAGTACTGCTACTACTCCTACTACTACTACTACTACTATTAGCCTACTAACTACTACTACTACTACTACTACTATTACTACTACTATTAGCCTATTACTATCTACTACTACTCTATACTACTACTACTACTACTACTACTACTACTACTACTTCTACTACTACTGCTACTGCTACTACTACTACCACTACTACTACTACTTCCAGTACTACTACTGATAAGGAATTTACTATTAATATAGGCTACTAATACGAATGCAACAATGTTTGTAAAAGTGTGATGTAAAAGTTAATATTTTCATATACTTTGATAGTGTTACATTACCAGGAATGTACAAGTTTGAACTGGTAGTGTTCACTTTGCTTTGAGGGTCATCAAATTGCCTTGTTCACTACCTCCCTGATCCTTGGCATTTGGCTGACATATACCAAAATGTCAGGTAATGTCTGAGTCAGACAGTCAAACACTGCAAAAGGCTGAAAATAATGGAGACTGTAAATTGTGTTTTTTCACTTATGCAAAAGTCTTAAAGTGCTTCTTGGTTATTAAGTTTGATGAAGGGGTTTCACCATTGTTGAAGGTAAGGTGTAGATTTAGAATGTGACTATGCCCTTCTCGCTCTTTCCCTGTTGTTGTCAATTGGTTCTGTTAGAATAGTCAACTTTCAGCATAGAATGGTGTGCCAGGGCCAGTGACATTTTCTTTTCCAGACACTGAATAGTGTAAACTATCTCCATGGTGACTGCTCATAATTTTCTTACCAAACCTCCCAGGATTCTCCCAGTTAGGATTTCCCAGACCTCTAAGCCCCAAGTCTGGGACACAGCAGGAAGCGTGAAGGACATCCAAATATCTTATTATTATTAGATGTTTCTAACTCCATGTATAGCAGCATACAAATGATTTAACCTCTCAAGTGAACAAAACTAAAAATATGACAGTTCATTGCTACCTGTGTTATTTTGCCTTAAATGAGCAGAATTGTGAAGGCCTTGCTGCTATAGAAATTATTAAGTTGGCTTGACAAAGCAAAAAAGTATATTGTAATTGCCTTTTTTGTCACCACTACTCCTCCTACAGCTTTGAAACTTCAGGGCTTTGTGCTTGTGCCTTTTTTTTATGGATAGCTCACTTCTATCTTTCTTTCACTAATTTTTTCATCCCTTTTTGCTCATAGACTTATAATGGGTTGTAATGAGGATGCCTTAAGGACCCTGGGGAGTGAGGGACGATTACATAGGGAAAACGGTAGCTAGCGCTCTCTCTCTTTCTCTTCTACCGGTCCACAGAACAAGGAAGTGCAGTAGGGTGTAGACACAGTGCGAGTGGACACCAAACATTTGTTTGCGGTAGGCGATTAATTAACTTGACCTATATCATGTAACATGAGAGTGAGTAGAAAACATTACAGCAGTTGAGGGAAGATTGGTCGCAGTATAGGCACACTGTAATCCCGGTAGGCCAACTGTCTGCCACCTGCCAAATGCGGGTAGAATTCGGCAGTGGCATGTAACTCCGTCACTCTTACTTGCCACTTTGGCAGGTGACCTTATGGTGGCTACAAAAATGTATATTTTCTTTTAGGCATTTCGGTGCTGAAAAAAGCCACTTCCCGTGGTGGCATTTTGAAACAGACACTGCCATTGTCTTCGCCATCAAAAACTACCTTCAGGACTTTGGGAAATATTTGTAATCATTTTTGTGCATTGAGAGAAAAGGGAGAAAGAAAAAAAGGTGCACGATTCAGTGTTTTCTCACCATACTTCGGCAACACGTGCGAGTTGCGAAACCGCCCTGGGTGCTCCGTGACCGGACAGATCTCCCCTACATTCTTCGACTCCAGGCTGCAGAGAAAATCGACCCAGAACGAGGTGTGGCACTGCTCTAAATGTAATGTACACAAGCACACGCATCCACACACACTGTCAACAGTAGGCCAGAACCCATTCTCTCCACACAGCCCCTGTGGTCTGTCTCTCTCCCCGGTTGAAGAAATACAATGACAATGACATACACACACACATACACACACATACACACACACACACAGTTTAATCAGTTTGGATAGCTATAATACTTCTTTAAATAAAACATTATGTCCATGTTACAATATCCAGTTCCCTTTATTTATTACTTTTTGTGGGGCAGAGGATTTTGACAGGTGAAAATGCTGAGTGGCTAGCCAAAAAGTTAATGTCAAGCCCTGGTTGTGTCGTGGGTCTGGACAGTTTCATGCTTATTCTACTATGACTTTGTTTGGCATGGATTATATTCTGTCTGCGGTGTAGGCTACATACCTGAGCATGTCAGCAAAGTAAAATGTGGAGAGATGAAGAGACTGATAATGTGGATCTGTAAACATTCCAAGCATGTCTTCAACTGATCTCTAATGAAGGCAGTGTTGGACCTACATTGTTGTTTTAATGAAAGAATGTGATGATAGGACGCATTGTCATATAAAATTATGAGAGCATTGGGTGCAGCCCTAAAGTTATCTCTGTAAAATTACCCAAAAGGTTACAACTACTGCTGTTTTTGCAAAAAATTATGCCTTAAGCCCTTTGGTCACTACCCCCCTGGATATCAACAGAATCAAACCATTTCAGACATCCAATCTGCTTCCCTGAAAACACTGCATATCTACCCTGATACCCTGTCAGTTGTCAGTAGCTGTAAAGGATATCAGCTAGTCCACCAACAAGTAATTAAACTAGTTTTCTACAATTTAGTTACATTTAGTGGTTCAAAAACACCCACAGCAACTGTGACAATTTATTTATCACCTGCTAGCATAGGTTGGCCAGTGTTAATCTTCCATACCAACCAATCACACTGGTCCCATGAATTTGTTTACATTGGAAAGCTTCATGTATTATGATACTCCTTTCTCCTTTCAATGAACAGAGGGCCACACCCCCTCAGTTGGCTGTGCTCAGAGAGGGTGCACTAAAACAGTTTTAACAAATCAAATGATACAGCTGAAACTGAAAAAATGAGACTCCTAACATTAACATTCCATGATAAGCTTTTTCTGCAGACCATTGATTGGTCAATGGAAATTATCACAAAAACATCATCCCATGTTCATGGTATCAGCTGTGTCAACATTTTACAACATGCCAATGCCCATTGCCCAAGTCAACCTCATATCGTAGTTCAAATACCTCCCATCGCTTAGTTACACCAATATTGTGCTGTCAGAACAGTTTCATGTTTGTAGGTTAAGTATTCAGTGTTTGCTATTGGTAATTTTACCACTCTCATCTTGTTATCAACCAGGAAATGCTTAGGTGAAGCTTGTATTAAGAAGCTGATCATTCTAGTGATCAATGCACGAAAACGATTACCTTTTTCAACAAATCTCTTAGTTACAACAAGATTGTATACGTTACGCAGTATTGTGTTTATAGGTGAAGTAACGTTATTTCCAATGTTCGCTATTTAGCCAAACAAGACGAGGCTGGAATGCAGCCCTTTGACACTACACACCCATCTCCGGGGCCCGCAGATTTTCTTTGTTTTGTTTCTTGAAAAGTGAAATAAATACGATTTCAGAGAGCAGTCACAGCTGTAGAAGTAAAATTGGATATGGTGAATTACAGAGGTGGGGGACTAGAGTCGCAAATTTCAGGACATGCGACTTGCTCCTCCTACCCTCCCGACTCGCTTCACAGAATGGAGAAGCGCAACAGGCAATATGGCACGGTTAGGATACAAATGCTTGCTGTCCTGTACTGTGCCAGGCTGGTCAATGGAGAAGCGTTGACATCCTTTCAACAGACATATACCTCTCATGATGCCTAATGTTTGCTCGTTTCAGAGAATGCTGTGAAATGCCGTTTTCTCTCTCCCAGTCCCTATCATCAATTTTTAAGCATCAGGGACAGAGAGCGGAGGTCTAATGGTCATGAATCATTTGTTTAAACTTAAAAGAAGATAAAGAAATGCATTGAAATACATACTCATTTCTCATTGGCAACAAAGGGGGGTACCCAGATGTTTTTCTTATTTTTGAGAAAGTTACTGAACCGTCATGTTGATGGTGGGTTAGGCTATTTAGCTTACCTTTCATTGGGAGGACATTACAATGGTTGTTAAATGATGTCCACCTTTGCCTGGCTCACCTTTCATTGTCAAAATTAATTTAGATGTGCAAATATAATAAGCATTCTCCCTTTTCCTCCATTTGATCAAATTAAGCCAGCTTGATGACATTAGAAAATTCGATTTAATTTCATTCAGATGCTTGCCTAACAGAATCCCATTGAGTCCAATCCTTTATTGGATTCAATTGCATCTATATAATTTTTCGAAATCTGACCACAAAATAGAGTCCAAGCCATGCAATGTGTGGGCCTACCAGGCAAAGAACCACAAGAGAATTACCTTTGCAAAGAGTTTTGTTGCGGATTAACTTTCAATCTGAGCAGGTTTATGAAAAGCAAATGATCAAGTCTCCTTTCTCACACCGAATAAGCCCACTAATCACATTCAGATTCATTTCGTGACCGAGTTCGTATTCCTCATATCTTTATTTTTTGTCCTCATAGGCACAGTAGCCTACTTGTAAACCATTTGCTAACCAATGTTTATTATTCATAGTGAGTAAAAAGGGCAGAAATCCATCGGATGGTTGTTACTCGTTAATAGCTGCTGCTGTTTTATCATAACTGAAGCAGCAACTGTCTTTGGTGTGCTCTCTAGGATGCAGCTGATGCACACAGAATAAATGGGAGGAGAACATCGGAAAACAAAGGAATAATTAAAACATATTCCCTTAGAATCAATAACAGCTTTATTCAATGGTCAGAATAACATATTAAATCCTTTTTACTTGGCAACATTGAGAGATTCTTTTCTCGGTACTCCAATTCCGGTGGTAGGCTACGCAGTAGCGGACAATACCTGCTTAGTTTAATCTCAGTCAAGATTTGCTTAGCACAAATGCTGCTCATGAATTTGGCTTTAATTTGTTTATTATTCTTATTGATTATTTAGGCAAAATGTTCAAATATACCACAAAGCCAAGGTATGGCCATACCAAATTGACACCCCTGCTGCCATAGGTTCACACTAATGCTCAATACTAACACAATACTAACAGATAAAACGTGTTTCTCAGTGTGAATTGTACATTTTGTTGAGGTAGTGAATAATTCACACTACCTCTACATATTGTTGAAGCTATTACATATGCATACAATGTCAGATGTTTGCTTCTGGCTGAACTACAGTCAAGGATTAAAAAACTGGGAAATAGCAACTATGTGATAAGGCATTAATCCACATATTTCTTTTTATGAAAAAAAGAAAGAAAAAGAAACCTCTCAGTGTGTAATATCCTGAGGAACTGATTTCTGCTTAGTAGCCTATCACTATAATCATACTTTAAGAGTCTTTGAATTAAAAAAAAGGAAAAAAAAGAAATATATATATATATTAAACACAACTCTGAAAAAGCACTTTGCCATTTTGCAGTCTGCGCTGTGAAGTGAATGCATTGTAGGGAAGTAAGCTTGATATTTTAGGAAGTAAGCTCCCTGATAGTGCTCTTACAGAGCTGGCTGCTCTGTAAGACATTTTAAACTAATACCCTGTCATACATCTCTCACGACTAAAAGTTCTTATTGCATATATAACACTCCTCTAAAACACACTACATGAACAACTAATTCACTCCTTTCCTTGGCATTTCTTTTCATCTATTCAGTCAGTCCTGGAGCCTGTCTTGCTTTTCTTAACCTGGTCCACACTCCTACACAGATAGCTGGACAATGTTCCACTGTCAAACATCTCTGCCCAAAGAGGAAGTAAATAAAATAATAATATAAATTATTTTCCCATAACATATTGAATAAATAAAATTATATTATTGTTCCCCCCATATTTTTTTTGTCTCTTTTATAAGTAAGAACTGAAAATGAGTTGAAAAAAGTTAAATAATTTAATTTCATTCACAGTGATAAGGCACTTGGGGCAGATTTGTTTTGCAGGCTGTGACGTACAGAGGTAGAGGCAACTCTGTGTACGAGTGCGAACCTGCTCCTGTCACTGTCAAAAAAGGAGACTTCCTGTGTAGAGGTTCTTAACCGTTGCCTAGAAACACTCTTATTTGCCCGGTATGTCTGTTGTCTACTGTGTGTATCCAAGAAGGTCGTTTTGTGCCTCACCTCATCTTTTGATTAGTACCTATACCCTCTACAGTATTTAACCACAGAGATCATCCAACCCAATCGTTTGCTTGAGTCAAGATCTATCTGTGTATATGCATTGCTGAGGTATGCATGAGTTTATTCTTAAAAGTTGAACCTACAGTTATAGGGAAGTGAAAAAAACATGTGGAAATGTTAGAATGTTATTGAAATATGCTGAAAAGCCACAGCAAGTCTGCTCAATTTCTTTTTGTTAGTTACAACAAAAATGACATTTCATCTTTTTTTTTCTTCTTCTTCTCAATTATTAGTCTGTTGTTAGAATGCCTGCCTAAGATGAAATGGGCAGCAGGGAACTAAACTCAATAATGAAATGCATTCTCCTGATAGCATTATCTTTTGAATTAAGACTTTCACATCACAATGGGGAAATAATCAAGTGCCACAAACAAATAGTGTGAGGCATATTCTTTGGTAGACTGTTGATGCATGAAACCTCATATTATCATAGGACTTTTTATCATACTTGAATTATTCACTTGCCATACATGAGTTAAGATCATCCACTGTCATTTAAACTTTTTATTTATTTATTTTTATTTACTACCAGCATCATAAAGTCACAGGGGACATAATCACTTTGTTGGATTAGTGTAATTAAACTGGGTGACTCTTACTTACTTACCTGTTTCTTATGCTATGCTGTTGACAATGCTTATGCTATTTTTGTTTTCCTGTTGTTGCACTGTACACAATTTCACCTTTAGGACACCAAACATACCAGGAATCGTCCATGGATATAGAGCCCATTCCTCTTTGGAGCAACAGCACTCATGGGAGCTGTCACTTTCCATAAAAGAGGAGCTGGTTTTGCCTCAGACACTGAGAAATGCCAAATGAAAACAATGAGGCCCTGTATCTTTTAACTTAATTTTCATGTTGGGTAATATTCAGACAAGGATAGCTTCCAAAATAATTCATTCATACTTCTATAGTCTATCTATAAGTCTAATTTCCCTCCTATTCACAAATACCTTTGGTGCTATATTGACAGCTGTCAGCCTTATTGTATTTTTACAGTGCTGCTGTGATACTTATTGCTTAGGACTGTAGGAGTCTTGAATCTTGTGGCAACACTCCACTGCCTCCTACCATATTTTAGTCATACAGCAGATAAAATATGGCTTTCACTACTACCGTGTATCAGCAACAGGCTCTCCCATCCCCTTTCCAGAACTCCATATTGCCTGGAGGCATTTCAAAGTGAATTGCTCTGGACACAGTTCTAGTAGAGAGCAGTGGCTTGGCGGGAGTTTACTAACAATCTGAGCAATGAAATGATTTTCACACATTTAGAATTGATATAATATCCTAATTAAGTCACAATACAATCAAAAGGAATTAAGAAATGAGAAACCCATCAAAGATTTGAGAAATGAACCCTGGATATTTTTTTCACTAATGGGTTGTGGCATGAGGGCAGAGGTAAAGTCAGCCATCAGCCACACGATAAGAGTTAGGGGTCCTCTGTTTCTGTGTCATGAGAGTAATTCACCATGTTTTAACACACAGACCATATCCCGGGTAACTGGAGCAGGGGGATGGCTACTTGTAGGAACAGCAGCTACTCTCTTACTCTACTGTTGTTTAGTCTTAGCAGTCACTATGGAACAATTCACTTTGCAAGAAGAACAGATATTTTCTAAGTACCCCACTTTAGTGTCTCAATTAGTTTTCTTAGGAGCTTTGCAAATGATTGAATGATGTCATATAATTCCTATGCTCATGTGTGATCCAAACACTGTTTTCTTTTCAGAGGGCTGTGGGAGGCAAATGACTACCCTTGCAGTTGGTCTCTGTCCTGGCAGAGTAGACATGTGATGGATTGCTATTGTGAGGATGAATATATTGTTGTGATCGTTCATCTTGCCAAATGTGACACACCAGCACAATAGGGCATAACTCAAGGTACGTCAAGTTCCATTGACAGAAGGACTGATATTATTCAAGGGCAAAGGCTGGCTAATATTAGGTCTCAGAACTTATGCGGCAACTGCTTTAACATGATAAGACAAGTCTTGAGTGAGTAAACATCAGTATCTTCAGTGCAGTAGCCTCATAATGACAAGTAATTCAAATGATATCTCTCCCATATTGGCGATCATTTAAGGACAAACAATTTGGAGCCAGCTTAGACTTTGATGATGAAGCACAGATTCTCCCTTTTATCACTAATATTCAAAGTGTGTTTGATCAAATGGTCAGAAGTTAGCAAATGACTTCAAAGACATGAGTCATCTCCCAAAACTGTTTATCCTGTGCTTCAATTTTGTTTTTAATGTGTGTGTATGTGTATGGGAGTGTGGGGGGAGAGGGCTGCTTTGTGGTACAGATAGTGGCAGTCACTGTTTTCATTTAATTAATGTGTGTGTGCAGGCACGCGTGCGTACGTGTGTGTGTGCATGCCTGTGGGAGTGTGGGGGGGAGGGCGGTTTTGTGGTGCAGATAGTGGCAGTCATTGTCACCATGCTATAGTTTAACCCAGGACCAACAACTGTATAGTGACAATGACCTCATCATTCTGTATATAATGCTCATCCTCAACACTTTTTTTGTGTGACTTTGAATACCTTCTGTCAAATAAGATGGTAACTACATTAGATTCACATTGCATCCAATCGCCTTCTCGAAGATAGTCCCCATAGTCTGTAAACACAACATTCTTACTAGGGTTCCTTCCTTATCATTTTCAACTCATGTGGCAATCAATGTATTCAGAGTTCTCTTGCCACAGAGCTATGCCTCTCTGTATGTGTGTGTGTCGTAGCTGTGGGTGTGATAACACTGGACAGCTGGGAGTAAATCTTTGTATTGGTGCCTGGCTCACTCCCTCTGTGCACACCTGCAGAGCTCAGATTAAAGCTGAATTATCTGTGGAGAGTGCCTGCCTCCTCCTCCTCCTCAATCATAGGTTTCATCTCTGGCTTGTTATTGCTGCTTTTCTCTGTAGGAAAGGAACTGCTGCAGTCCAGTATGTCTCTCACAACACCTGGCACCTAAACAACATGTCACCATACAAACTTTGGACTGGCAAGGAAAGGACTGGAACTATTGTGTTGTCACTGCTTAATATAGACTGTGTTCCGTAAACAACAATGTTCCATACAGTTGGCCTTTTCCCGCTGATGTTAAATGAAAACTTATGGGTTGTGGATAAAATGTATATCTGTGTTATCTTCATTCCCCTCTCTTACTTTCCTGACCAAGGACAAGATACACATGACATTTGTCTCATCAAGATTTGAGTGAGTTTTCCAGGTCCATATGTTTCAAAAGGTATGGTGGGGAGAGCGAGACTGCTGCAAAGTTGTACATTTAATATGTGCTTCTCACAGTGTTTTAGCCTGTATGAAACAATTATTAAGTGGTCATAATTTGTTAAATATGTCAGCTTTTGTTCAATAATGCTTTGAAATGGGAGATTTTTGAAATGCTGTTTGCTCATCATCCAAAAACTTTTACATAAATTAACAGTTTATGAGAGTAATAAAAATATTTTGGATTGATTGTAAACCATTTATATACAGTTTCACAACATAAAATCCTGGTTTTTGCACTGTATGGAGCACCGTTCACCCTTATGATCTTCCGTACACAGGTGGAAGAGGTAGTTTTCTCCACTTTTCTCAAATACTATTGGTCCAAAAGACATCAATCAAAGTGTAGATTGTATAATTGATATTCCGCGGAGAATGAGCACACAAACATGCTTGTTTAGCTCTTAACAACAGAGGAGTGGTAGCTGAAGTGCACTGAAGGGCGAAAAGTGTACGGAACACAGTTAGTCTGTGTTACACATTATAACAATTTAGTCTAGACCTTATGACTGTGTCCATATGCAGAATAATTTTGACCAATGACAATGAGAAAGGACTGAGACAATGTTATTTGGCAGAGATGAAAATAACTTACTTGCGGTAAGGAGAACCTGCCTTTTTCATTCAGCTATTGTAAAAACCATTTATCAGAAATGAAAAATCAATCAATCAATCAATCAACTTTATTTATAAAGCACATTTTAAAAACCCTGAGGTTAGCCAAAGTGCTGTACATTAAACATAAAACATAACTAAAACACAATCATAAACACAAAAGTGATGATAAAAACATACAACACGGGTAAAATCAGCTCACAGCAAGTGCACTAAAAGAGAAGAAGCTGGGCAAATAGTTAACAATGTGTTAAAAGCCAGGGAATAGAGGTGTGTTTTTAAATTAGATTTAAAAACAGGAAGTGAGGAGGCCTGTCTAATAAATAAGGGCAACTCATTCCAGAGCTTGGGAGCAGCAACGGCAAACGCCCGATCTCCTCTGAGCTTCAGCCTTGTTTTGGGGACTGCCAACAGCAGCTGATCAGCAGATCTTAAGGATCGAGGTGGGCAGTA
>OMKL01151642.1:0-12289 GCA_900302295.1 Parasudis fraserbrunneri | reverse complement strand
TGTATGTTGTGAGGGGCCACTTCCCATCTTAAAAAACTCACAGGAGATCTTTAAAAGTCCTATATTATACTCCTTTTCAACAAGTTAATATAGGTTTTTGAGGTCCCCAAAACATGTCTTTGAAGTTTTTTGCTGAAAATACCACTCATGCATTCTAGCATGCCTCTATATCCCTCTTTTTCAGTCCTGTCCTTGACATGCTGTTTCTGTGTGCACGACACACGCACGACCCAGGAACTGCGGCACGTGCCTGTTCCATAATACCTCCATGGGCTCACGATATATGATCAAACTGTCAAATTAGGCATTGCAGATCAAATATGAGTTAAGATCCAGCAATTGCTTATCCTATTGATCGCTTAAAATGTTGTCAGAAACATATTGTAGTGGAACGTTTTAGGTGGAAAAAGGAGGGAAAAGAGAATGTTTACTTACGAGCAAGCCGTCATGTTTTTCCCACACCCAACTCCCAAACTGCGGGGCTTGATGAAAGTCAAGTTCAAGGTTATTTTACCATCAGACTAGGTGTTGCAGAAACATATTTTTAGTGAACCGTTTTGGTGGAAAAACTTTACAAGCAAGCCGCTATGTTGTGCATGTGCACTCCGGAACTGTGGCATGCGTCTGGCTCACGAAATTCAGAGATCAAACTGTCAAAGTAGGCATTGCAGACCAAATATGAATTAAGATCCCGCAAGTAAGGGTACTATTTCCCAAATAAAATGTCAGCAACCTATTTTAGTGAACCATTTGGTGGAAAAGGAGAAAGTTTACGAGCATGCCGCCATTTTGTATGTGCGTATTTTTCACATGTAGACACAAGTCAAGGACAAGGAGTCCCCACTAGTTCGGCTCACGCCAATGATCACACAGACACAAAAGATGTTAACAGAAAAATTATTTATGTGAGGTTGCAACAGCACGAAACAGGCAGCTTGGGGATGATGCACTGGGAGCCGTGTGCTCCTGGGCAGGTGTGCTCAGCGGGGAATAGGATGGGGGAAGGGAAAGGGGACCTTTCGTTAGCTCTTGCCTCTGGGTTGGTGGAGTGGCCTCCGAAAAGGGGGAAAGGTTTCCGTTAGCGCAGTCGGGCCTCCCGGTGGAGTGGCCTCCGGAAAGGGGAAAGATCACTTTTGCCTGTGAAAGTCTCCAACTGGTGGAGTGGCCGCAGTGGGGGAACCAAGCGCTTGCCCGAAAGGGGTATATGCTAAATATAGGATGGGACAGAGACCCCATTCCAGAGGGAAGCGAGAAAAGTATCCCCGGCCAGTAGGGAGTTCCTGGGGAAAAATTCTTCCCAATTGAGTTATTCTCCAGGAATGTAGGCCTTAGGGTGTGTGTGTGTGGGGGGGCTTTCCAGCAGTGGGTTAGGGCCAGATCTAGGAATGACAAGGACAGAGTATTTAGGAAATGTATGTGTAAACGGAGAATGCAATGAATACTTAGAATGACATGACAGCATTAACAATGGGAATATACTTTACCTGTATATTTGGGTATAGGAGTGGAATCATCATCGGTATAAGAGGATCTGAGGTGGCACCTTCTGGGTTTACACCTGGAAGAAATGAGAGACAAAACATGGGGAAGAGTGGGCTTTTTGAAGGGGAAAGAGCGTGAGAGGGGAGGGAATGGCAAGCCGCCAGCGATACAGCCAGGGAGGAACTGTATGGTGGATAAGGTGGATTGGTTTGGTACTGGCGCATATGTGGAACCGGCAAGAGATGGAGAGAGGCCAGACTAGGATAGGGAGAAAGTGATGGTGCGTATCATTGGTGTGTGCCTCCTCCCAAAATGTGTATGTAATACTTCAATTGTGTAGGAGGGGTAGGCAAATCTGAATGGCTTGTTGAATCACATGTTTTCTGACCTAGGCAGCCCAGAAAACTCTGACTGGGTTGTGTTATTTCACAGTTTATTGTTAGTACCCAAATGAGAGACCCAAATGTATGTGCACAAGCACTGAGAAAGTGAGTTTTTCATAATGTGGGACCTTTAAGTCTTCAAGGTGAACACAACTAGATGAGAATTCGGCACACACAAGTGGTGTCAAATCGACCGCCTTGATCGGGAATGGTGTGCTATTACTTTGTGGAAAGCACTGTAATTCAATTGACTTTTGTAAGGGATATTTTAATTTTAATTCTGCCATATAATAAGTTAGCCTAACATTGCATGTACTGAGAGCAGTGTCATATTTTATTTAGTTTATCAAATTGTTTATATACATTTATATCATGGGGGAAAAAAATAAAACAAAAGAGGAACAAAAAGCATTGTGGATGCTGCTACTTTTGTCCAGAAAAGTCCAAAAGTCCTCACACCCCCAAGTCCCTGGTGTCCAGTGTGTTTGACTCTACTGGTTGAGCTGATCACTACAGATTGAAGTCTGCTAAACATGCATATGTAACGGACACAAACACTCTCTGAAAGGTGCACACACACACTCGGCTCTGTCTCTGCTCAGCTACAGACTCCGTTCCAACATTGTTGCGTTCTACACAAAGTCAGCGTTGCATTGGCGGGAACCACACATCACAATTTCTGCAGAAGCACGTACACAAGTAAGGTCTCAAATTGAGCGGCTTGCTCCAAAAAGGGTTTCTATTACTTTGTGGAACATTTCGGCATGCGGCCGCAAATTGACTGACTGACTAGCTGACTACCCATTGTTGAAACATGCATGCATGAGTTTCAGCTCCCTGTTGTTGAAACACGCATGTCTAAGTGTCGTAGCCTACTTTGTGAGGCCTGAGCAAGAACATTGTGCAGTACTTAAGTCCTAACAGTGAGTGAATACGCCAATGGACATCTAGCCTGCCGAAAAGCAAAAGAAGAAGAAGTTGTTGCCAACTGAGCAGTTCAGATCGGAGCCACACAAACTCAAGCAAACGGTATGAACTAAATGCCAAATTTGGTTGAGAGTAAATTCGACGAGACGAATGTCACGTTAACGTGTCCCAGAAGCTACTCTGCATCGCTGGAGACTTGGAGGAGTACAATCAGTTGCTTGCATTGGATATCAATTCATCGTCAATGTCATTGTTTTGTTTTCTTCTGCATCTATACTTTGTCAACTCGATGCATCAAGTATCCCGAGTGTTAGACATGTACATGATAAACACTCATTGTTGTTTACATTAATCATAATTATCAAACATAAATCTCCACTGGCACATATCTGGGTCCGGCTTGACTAGGCTTGCCAGTCTTATTGTGGTCAGTTTTGGCCCATAGGAATGAATTGTGGAATGTTCAGAACGTTGAGTGTGGCAGCTGCTTTTCTCGCTTTTTCTAAATCACTTCGGCTCCTACAGTTTTCACTCAATCTCTAACTTTTTTGGGGGGCTCAACACGTTCATGTGCTTTTCGTCTTACTCACAAAAAAAGATTATAGCTCTAGCTCGAGTCTCTCTCCCACAATCTGCGTTTGTTTGATATTTTTCTGTGCTCTCTAGAGTGAGAGGCCTTTAATGCAGTGGTTCCCAACCTGGGGTCCCGACCCAAACTAGGGTTCGTCAAAGCTTCACAGGGGGTCGCGAAGCCTTCTTGATTTTAAGGGTGTAAGAATTTGTATATATGAAAAATGGCCAAGCGTCAGGGAGAAGAGAATGCTGAATCTCAAAAAGAAAGAGAGGAATTACCAAGACAGTTATATTAAGCAGGGTTGGGCGATAGTGCACATCCTTCTGTCAACCAATCCTCATCACATATTGTGGCGATCCACAATGTATTTGTCTATGTATGTGCGTGTGCCAGCCACAGATCTATAGTGCCAGCAGCCTGCCCCCCTCTCCCTCTCTCTCAGGCCACGGAGTCTCTGCTCCGTTACTAGTAGCAGCGCGAGGACTAGACACGTTAGTAAGCTAACAAATGGAAAGTAGCTAAATCAATTGCAAGTAACATAAAGTAGACTTACCATTATCTAAAACATCTCCAACAGCTTGTAGAATCATTTTCGCCGTCATTAATCCAGTAAACAGTTGCGTAGCAAGCAAGGAGCTGCTTGACAGAGACTCCTAGCTTGACCTCATAAGTGAATACACTTTTCTTTTTTCTACCGCAACGATAACGTTAGCTCTTTGACACTCGTCAAAACAGTGCGGGGGAGGGGGTAAACCACCCAAACAGGCCTGTGAAAGCATCAGTAAAACCATGTGCAAGGAAGGGGCATTTTTACATATTAAATTACCAAAAGTCAAGGTTATTTAAATCGTCAAAAAATCGGCATGGGAATTTCAACCTGCGATGGATTCGTCCTATCACCCAACCCTAATATTGAGTTTGGCTTCATAGAAGCAATGGACAAAATTTGAAATTAACATGTCATTTGCAATGAGAAATTGGCGAATGAAAGTATGAAACCCTGCAAACTGAAGCAACACCAGGTATTTAAGTTCAATATTTAGGTTCATTGTACAGTTCATTGTACTGTGCTATTATTGTTTTTTTTTATGCAATTTATATAATGAAATATACGTAAATATATTTCAAAAGAAGTAGGCTACTTTTCCCCCTTTTTGTAATTGTATGTAGGCAGTTTGTACACAAAGGTAAAATAGGGGTCCCTTGAGAAAAAGGTTGGGAACCACTGCTCTATTGCTCATGCCCAGGGGCATAGCAAGTGGCCCTGAGCCGGAGGAGGTCCCTCGGATGGTCTGGACTAAAGGTTGTTTCAAAAGTTTCACCAGTTCAGGTTCATTGTTCATTGAGGTTTAAGCAATGTTGTCCTCTTGTGATAGATTATTTTGAAGGTGTTTTAATAAGAGCCAATTAGTGTTGCCCTGCCCTCATTTCCACTATGGATGTGCCGGTATAATCGTTAAGTCAATTAATTTGTTGGATTGTGCGGAGGTATGTGCATATGAGTCGCGTATGGGGAGGAGACAGGGGCCCAGAGACACATCAGGTGCACAGGGGACAGAATTCCTTGCTATGCCACTGCTCATGCCTGTCCCCTCACCACCATTCCATTGTAGTGATGCACGACTTATTGGCGTCTACCCCAATTATGTCTCAGACCATTGGAGTCAAACAGAGTCATCTCCTCAACTTCCAACATCAGAAGTGGGCACACTTCTGTTGGTAACAGAACAGCTACTGGCTTGAGTACGCCATGTTTAGCAATGTTGCCTCACATCAAGAAGGTCCTGGGTTCAAACCCCAGCAGGGGGCCTTTCTGTGTGGAGTTTGCATGTTCTCCCCTTGTTTGCGAGGGTTTCCTCCGGGTACTCCGGTTTCCCCCACACCATAATAAAGACATGCATGCTAGGTATATACTCCTAGCATAAGAAATTGACACTCAGCACCTTCAACATCTCTTGGAAAGTCTACCTATGTCACAATTTACATTTGAGTTGAATGTTTTGTTATAAATATAGATATAGATATTGACTTCATTGTCAATTTACACAAGGCAATGGAAATTTGTCTTTCTGCATATCCATCCTAGTTACACATACATATTATTTGTATGTAAATTTTTTGAGAGGTCAGAGCACAGGTCACCTGCAGTGCAACACCCCTGGAGCAGTTTTGAGGTTCAGTGCATTGCTCAAGGGCATGCAGAGATGATGGGTATGGTAGGTGTAAACCCCCCACCCAACAAATGTGAAGGGTGCTATATAAATAAAGGTCATTCATTCATTCATTCATTCATTCATTCATTCATTCATTCACAAATCTTTTGAGGTTGACTCTCCACCTCTTCACCTTGCTGACTTCACTGCCCTTTCAAACCATACAAATCGATGGAAGTAGGGGAGGGTACATCCACATAGAATCAGTTTACACAGCTTTTATTAGCCAATAGAGTTTATCCAACTTTTTAAGCTGATAATCAACCTTTATGATATAAATTAATAGTAAATGTCAGGGTTAGTAGTAGGGATGTTAAAATGTGTCGACTAAACAAAAGACTTTCGACGGGTTCTCTGTGTCGACAGTAAAAGTAGTAATCGAAATTCAGTTTTTAGCCTATTCAAAACGTTCTAGCCTAGCTTAAAACTCAGGGAGAGGTGTTAGCTGGCCAATGCCTAGGCTAGCCTCTTCCATTCATTGTGCTAAGCTACAACTAGGCTAGCACGCAGCCAGATAGCTTTCTACTGAACACACAGATGGGTTGGCACTGGTGGAAAAGACGGTAAGTGAATTTCCCATAATGTTGACGTGTTCCCTTAAACTTGCTAGTAGTAATGTTAATGTTACCAGTTAACGTTAGATTGTTTGATGTTGAGAAAACGTTACTTCTGTTTGCTTGCTTGCTAGCTAATGAGTCAGCAGCCAACATTACCATGATACAATTATGAGCTGACAATAACATTAACGTTAGGTAATTCTGCTCTTGAAAACGAAGTATCCCTAGTGCGTTTTTTTAAGCCAATAGGTCTGCATCAGAATCGTAAAAAAAAAAAAATGCACACAAAAAACAATGACTCGTCGGTAAATGCCTCCGACACGTCGACTAGCAAAAACCTGTGTCATTAACATCCCTAGTTAGTAGGCTCATACCAGATTGATGTAAAATACACAAATAGGGTCTTCTTTGGGAAAATAAAACATACCAGTAAGTTGATAATGTTAGTATACTGAAAATATAAAACGTTTTTGTTTGTTTTAGATTGAATTAGATTAGATTAGATTAGATTAGATTAGATTAGATTAAACTTTAAAATTGAAGTGCCAAGCAGCTCACAGTAAAAGCAGCAAAAAACAGTTAAGTTATAAGGAGTAAAACAACATACATGTGATAATACATGTGATACAACAATATTAAAACACCAATACATATAGAAAACAACATGGATGGGTCCAATTGCAGAGGGTCAACATAGCATGAAACAGTAAAAGGTGCACTAAGATAAAGTGCAACTACAAAACATAATTTCTGTGCTGAGCCGTGCGTGGAGGGAGGAGTTGAAAAGTCTGATAGCCGTCAGAAGGAAGGAATTCCTAAGGCATTCTTTGTTGCTGGGGATTGAAATAAGCCTGTTGCTGAAGGTGCTCTTCTGTGTAAGGAAGGTTTTGAGTCGGGGGGGGTGAATCATGGAGCATTTTCCATGATTGATAAAAGTCTCCTCTCTGTCACCACCACCAGGGACTCCAGCTGCATACTAAGGACGGAGCCGGCTTTCTTGATCACCTTAGTGAGCCGGCCCACATCCTTGTCCTTGATTGCGGCCACACCCCAGCACACAATGGTGTAAAAGAGGACGCCAGCCACCACTGATTTGTAGAACATCAGCAGCATTTTGCGTAGTCTGCGTGTTACGTTTGTGTGGTGGTGGTGGACCCAAATGCAAGGACAAAACTGTCAAAGGCACAGGCAGATGATAGTGCATAAACCCAACATGGGTCTTTTTAATATCAGGATGCAGGAGGGATACTAGCGGGCAGATGATAAGACTGACAGGAACAGAACAACGATTGGTCGACAGCTGTGCTGATTATATAAGATATAAGAAATAACTGATAATCACAAAGGAATAAACTCACAATGGAACATAAACTTAATAGAAAAAGCACAGTTAACAGAAAACATTTGACAATGAACCAGCAAACAGAACAGGAAAGGGGATACTAATTACAACAAGAGACACCTGGGAGGGGAAACTGACTAACAAAGAACTACAGGAAATAAAATAACTACAACTGTGGAACAAGACAGGGAACATAACACATGAAACAAAATCTAGACAGAAAAACATGGAAACAACTAAACAACACAGGAAACATGATACAAAGAACTAGACCAGGGAAACAAGATAATACATGATTGACAAGTAAACTAGATTAAACAGGGAAACATAAACGGGAGGGAGAGCAAGAGAGAGAGAGAGAGAGAGCAGGGAGAGAAAAGGCAGTCCAAGGCCTAGCAGGAGGGCAGGGACAGAGAACGGGGAGAAGGGCAGTCCAAGGCCTGGGGGACGTGGCCAGAGTGGGCTGGAGAGGGGCAGATGTCCACGTTCATGACACTCTATTTATTTATATTGGTGGTCCTTCGCCTTATGTTGATTACTGACTGGGGTTCATACTTTTTTATTTACAAGTATCGCTGGCTATGGCCTTTGTATTCATGTCTATTAGTTTGTTGCTGTGAGTAATCTTTCACCCCCACACTCACAGACTCAATTCTTCCCTTCAATCCGTACACAGCTTTTGTGTTTTTGAGTCTGTCCAGCTTAAATTTGAGATGGCTGACTTTCAGCTCAACATACTTCATTTGAGGTGGTAATACCTTAGGGCTTTACAGTGTACAGTCCACCCTCCCACTCCCTCACTCAGGCAGCTCCACAGCATTTTATCATTCCTCCCCTTTTTTGGATCTTGCCCAATATATACATCATGTACAGAGCTTATGATCAGTTCCTGTTTTTCAAAGCCTTGTGGTACTGCAAATTTATTTCCAACAGATTCAGAAGAACTCATCTGGCTATTTTCTGCCTTACCAGAAAAGCATTACCTCCAGGATCTGACACTCCCTCTTTCACATTGACATCCTCATTCCCGTAATCCTTCACATATAAACATGATCTATTTGGTAAATCCAAGCCTTCAGTCTCTTAACGGCAATATGAGGTGGAAAGAGTACAGAAATATATTTCTCAAGTATGAATCAGAGCCATTTATTATCATTATTAGTAATGAATGCCTCTATTATGAATGAATGAATGAATAATGGAATTAATGAATCACTGCATTTATATAGCACTTTTCTTGACAAGCGCTTTACAATGTAGACCATCAATGTGTAGCAGCAACCTTGGGCTACACAGGCTCAATGGCTGCAATACACCAGACACACAACACATATATGGCTGACAGGCTTGGGAGATGAGGATTGATATCAGCCAGTTAAGGAAAGAGATGATTAGGTAGCTTTACGATAGACACGCTGAATTCTTTCAGGAGTTGGGACCTTGGTTTACCATCTCATCCGAAGGACGGGACTTACAACTGTACTGCATTGCTACGGCCAGGTCCAGAGGACAGAGTGCTTGTTCTGGGGAGAAAAAAAAGAGCACTCCAAAAAAAATACGTATGTATTCAATTATTTTAGAATGAAAATCATAAAAGATTTTGTGCATGGTCCAATATCGTCCCGCCAAAATTAACGGAGTACTCCTGAGTACTCTGGCATGGTCTCTGCAAGTATTTTGAACTACAAGTCCAAGGTTTGGGGAAGGACCTTTTTCAATCATACCAACAAACATTGTGTCAGTTATGTCCAGAATACCTGTTTTAGTGTAAATTACACATCTCATTGTACTTAGTACTCTTATGACCAAAAATAAAACTTACTCAAGTAAAAGTATCTGTATATACTTCCAAATTTACTAGTACAGGCTTTTAAAAATACGAAAAGTAATTATTACAGTAAGTAGAGTACATTTTGTTACTCTCCATCTCAGGATAGTCATGCTACCTCCATTTTACCACATCCCCTACTGCAGTTATGAAATATAATCCAGTGACAGGTCTAGCAAATATGTCAGACTTACTGTCACCTATAAACAAAGTTAGAGTCGTGTTTCTATTCCTCTGGTGTGCCTACATTAGTGGACAGGGCCACATAGGCTAACAGATAAATGGCTCACATTTGCCCATATGTCAATCAAAAAAACAATTGTGCAAAAGGTCCCTTATTCTTGGACCTCGGTCATGAAATAAAAAGCCATCCGAGTCAGGAGAGAAAGCCATTGAATGGACAGCTACTGATTTCACTGATAGATGGCATCGTACTTCCTCCACGGCCGACTGCAGTTTATGTATTGCAGAGCCATTGCACCTGATTGCATGTGTTTCCTATGCTAACCATGGACACGACTTCCCTCATTTCATTACTTTCCCTCAATATAAATCAGGTTAAATTACCACCTTTTAGAACTCGTCATATCTAATGTAGCTAAAAAGGCCAAGTAGTCTTCTGACACATGTGTTTTTGATTACGCAGAGGTATGGAGTAAAACACTTTCCAAGATCCCTCATTTACCCCTCTGGTGACGAGTTGAGCGTATCGCCGGAATTATGGCCGACAGACTGTCTCCACTGTAGCTAGAGCGAAGATAGTGGTATCATTGTGAAACTAGAGATTGCGGGGAATCTGTAGATACCGCCCATGTCATATTAGCTCACTGGGAAAGAGGCTAATTATTGCTCCAATAACAAGCAAAACTTTGACGAGGGAAATTTTTGTATGGCCATTTTCAAAAGAGTCCCTTGACCTTATAATCTTGAAATATATTTGAGTGAAATTGGGCTCATTGGAACCACAAGACTTAATTTATGCTAGTCCAATGTAGTTTGAAAGCCATGCAGTTCTGTTCAAGGATGTACAAATATTTGTATTATTGTCACCTTTATTACAGTATTATCACAGTAAACAAATGGTGATAACTCATGGAGGAAAAGGTTTATTTGCACCAAAATTCTCACGGAGCTTCACAGCACCTGTGTACACCTTTCTACATTGAAAAAACTCAGAAGTTATTCAACAAAACACTTTGTTTTTTTTATCTGAGTCAAATATGGGATGCTCACACATCGGCAATGCATAATGGTGAGTGAAATACACCAGAAAGATAGGGTAGGTTCCCCATAATCATAATATATAAAACACTCGATGATGACCGCAAGATTGAGCTCAGAATTAGCAAATGTACTAACGTCTGTCCAGACGCTTATATGGTCAATGCAGGATCTGATATACCTTGAATTCATAAACTGCCAAGAAACTGATTAGAATTTTGAGGACAAATGTTAAAGTTATGGCGTACTACAAAACGACCCTATATCTGAAAACATTGTTATGAAACAATTACTATGGGGAGACATCACTCTTTCCTTCCTCCTGATATGAAGATAAATGAGTGCAGGAGAGACGATTAAATCTAATCACAAGATATATTCACATTTGACCTTTTTGTTGATGCGTGTTTTAATTTATGCACATAAACGTGATTTATGCACAATACTCCACAAGAGCATGAAGCACCCAGTGCACAGCATACTGTGTGCATGTATTTCTGTGAACCCAGAAGACGCCAGAGGAAACTCATATTGGATTTCATGCCCAATCAGTGAACTCGCAGCGAACAGCCGGCCAGGCAGCGGAGTGAGTACAAAGAAAAAGAACAGATGCTATAGGCAGGAGACTGCAGGACCCAGACACACACACACACACACACACACACACACACACACATACATTGAATTATAATACATAGGATTCACATATTTCAATATGGTATAAGAGCACTGAAGGATACAAAAGGCATTTGCCACATGGCCCACACACACACATAGACACATACACACACACAAACAAACATACACACACAGACTTTTTATGTGAATCCATTCATTGAATTATTATGCATATGATTCAAATACTGCAGAGATTCAACATGGTTTATGGACATTTAAGGATACAAAGAACATCACCTCTGACATGTCATAGCCGGGTCATAGCAGGCTCTGGCACACCTAAATGGAATGGAACTATCATTAATGTCACTAGTTACACGTGTGTTTACCCTGCTCTGACATGTCAAAATGGTCGCTGTGTAAAGGGTCCATTACAGCAGAGACTGAACAGAATCTTTCTAGTTGTCTATCCTCCCCGCCACACTCACACACACACACACACACACACACAAACATATGGTACTCACAATCTGTGTGTTAGTGTCAGTGTGTGTGCATGTTTCTGTGTTCCTTTTCCTGCGTCGGACTCTCTGTTTTCATTACATTCTGTCGCTCAGAGAGGGGAGAGCATATTACTCACAGGCTGCACAGCCTGGTGATCGATTGCGGACCGCTGGCTCTTCACTTCAGCCACTGTGTGTGTGTTTGTTTGCTGTGAATGGTGCACAGGGCATATGTTCGCTGTCTATCAAGCTTTACACACATGGGGCCGTGGTAACCTAAATATAGGAGAAGCCTTGTGAATGACAGGTTGTCGGCTTGAATCTCGAAAAACCTACTGGGAAAATTGTAGTGTAGGAGTAATGGTCGTCACTCCCTCAGCGATTACCATCGCGCTGCCCTTGAGCAAGGCAGCGAGCCCATAGCTGCTCCAGTAGAGCTGCTCAGCAGCCAACAGTGTCAGACTGTGGTTGTACTACACATCAGATGACACGCCTGGTGCCGGAGGAACAACAGATTTTGCAGCTGCGCCCCAGAGACACAGAGAACATCGGCAACAACTGTAGGTGTCTTTCACACTATATCTCACATTTGGATAGATAGAGATAAGGTTGAAAATCGTTGAAGTGGTCCTTTAAAATGA
>OMKL01151634.1:0-11398 GCA_900302295.1 Parasudis fraserbrunneri | reverse complement strand
AAAGCTGAAGACAACTGAAACCTACTTTGTGTGCACTGTGGAGTATATTTCAGTTGTCTTCAGTCAGCTTGTACAGACAGGAGCTTGACCCCATTGACTTTGCATTGGTTTGTGGCTAACTATCCGGAGCTAGTATGAAGAACAGCATGGATTGTGCTGAGAAAGGACTCTACTGATCAACAACATTATTGTTAAGTAGCAAATAGGGCTAAGGTTCCAAAAATCATAACTATTACTTTATCACTAAGACCATCTTAACCCATAGACTCAGAATGACACTAAGTTGATCTTAGTGCTAAGAGGGCTTTGGGGAACTGGGACCTAGGGAGCATTTCACAAAGCAGGATTAGCAAGTTAGCCAGATAACTTTTAAAAATATTTAACTAGCCTATATCTAGCTGTTTTTGGATTTGAATCCGTAAAACGAAACGTGAATACTAGGTTTAGGAATGTGATTCAGTCATATTGATAATTGTTAATTATTAACAAAATATCAGAAGTTATTTTGCACACGAACAACATCTTTGTCTTCCTACCTCCTACACAGACCCAAGTGACCTGGTAATTTGGCTTATTTCATTGGACCACTGTAATCTCCATAAGACAAACACATAAGACATACACATAAGACATACCCATAAAATACCCAAACTCACTTTACTTCCATTAAAAATGCAATATTGTTCCTAGTAGTATATGTAACCTAGCTTGTAGCCTGAGTAACCTTTCTTAACCAGCAGGACAGGTTGGATATTTTAAAACATCTCTGGATTGCTGCTAGAGGCCAGTAGAAGCCTTTAGAATAAGGTTTTAGGAGAATTGCTTTATTTGCTAAGCACATAAATTCTATGTGAAGACTTTCGTCAACTTGTAAAGTCGGAAATTCATCACATGACCAAGTCATATTTTTGAGTTGAACATAAACTCGAGTATCATGGAACCGGCCCAAGTTTAACACTTGTATTTACGACTTGGTCGGCCGTTCAGGTGCAACTTCCTGGTGGTAAACTCGGAAATGTCTGACTTTACCACTTGATGAGGACCGGACAAATACACCATTAGACACACATGAACAAGTTACAGTGACTCAGCACTCACCCACTCAGCACTCACGTAAGTGGGCCTTGATCATGGGTGAGGTTGGGTTTGGAGTAATTTCTCTTGTCTCCTTTCCTTTCCTGAAGAGAAAAAGGGTTCTAGCACTACAGATAGTGTACTTTTAATACAGAGCCTACCCAATCAAGCACAAAGATGTGCATACAAAACAAAGCATGTTACCAAGTCAGAGCAGATGTGCAAGTTTGTATATGGCTATTAATAATTACAGACGACTAATACAATTACTGAGTGATGTGCAATGGAGCATAACCTACCAAATTATTGATCTGAGCAAGTGCAAATAAGCAGCGTAATGTAGAAAAAAGCTTGTAATACAGAGTACGAAACAGGGCAAGGGGGCAGAAGGTGGACGAGTCCCAGTAGACTAGCATCCTATCTGACTGAGGCTAGGGCCATCATGATGGGAGGCATTGTAGAGATAGATGGCAAAAAGGAACTCCTGAAATCTGTCTTGGCACATCTAGGAGGGATGAGCCTGTGGCTAAAGGTGCTCTTCAGAATAATCATTCTTATACATTCTCTCCTCGGGCTAATTTCTTGAGTATGACATGATACTGAATGTAAAATATTCCTCATTTTCCTGAGGACCCCCTGACAACCACTCAAGGGTCCCCAGGGGTCTCTGGACCCCTTCTTTGAGAACCTCTGGCCATAGAGGGCTCAGTGGTCATTGGGATGTGTGGTAGCAGCGTCGGCATGAAAACCTTCCCAGTATGGACTGATTCACTTCCCTCAGTTGGTCTTTTATGTCGTTTAATTGTCCTCTTTAAAAAAGAAAAAAAGAAAAAGGTGATGTTTTGTCTCTGTGTATGACCCAACACTGGGCCAAGCACTCTCATGACTGGCCAAAACTGCTGCCTGGACCACTGAAATGTGGAACACTCCAACATTTTGGGAGATGCACTTATTTGCCATCTTCCCCAGAGTCAGACAAGAAGATTAATATCAGTTTCATCTCTGTGTGTCCAGTAGCCTCAGAGAGAGGTTCAGCTGCACGCTAGCTTAGCACAAGGACTGGAAGCAGCAGGGAGCAGCTAGCCTAGCTTAGCACAAGGACTGGAAGCAGCAGGGAGCAGCTAGCCTAGCTGAGCACAAGGGCTGGAAGCAGCAGGGAGCAGCTTGCCTAGCTTCATCAAAAGTGAAGAAATGCAACCTCCATCAACTCCAAAACTGACGCACAGAGATTAAATTGATATCAATCTCCTCGTCTAACTCTGGGGAAGATGGCAAATAAGTATTTCCCAAAATGTTGGAGTGTTCCTTTAACTAAAATAGAGGAGAATAGGACAAACCACTACCACCAAAAATACTGTCCTTCAGTGAAAAGTACTCATCCAGATCCACTCGCATCAGAAGGATAAATGATGTATTTGTAATAAATGATGTTCTTGTTCTCACAGAATCAGAAACACTTTATTCACCAGGCACAATGAATGTACAGGAATTTGTCTTGGAGACAATGGTGCAAAGACACATGGGCATCTTACAGGTTTCACAGTATGACACAGTATGACACACACATGGTACAATGACAGCAGACGCTCACATTCAGTTCTCAGGGACAGCACCGCAAACAATAGACGGTAGGCTATCACTCTCCATACTACTATCTACAGTACACAAAAGACAGTAGACAATATGTATCATTCTACACATTTAGTATTATGTACATCAAACATTAGACAGTAGACTATATGTATCACGATATTTAGTACTATGTACATCAAACATTAGACAGTAGACTCTATGTATCACTCTACACATTTAGTACTATGCACATCAAGTAGACCATATGTATCACTCTCCATACATATAGAACTATGTACATAAAACAGTAGACAGTAGACTATAAAATAATAACAAAATAAAAGGTAGTCTTCTGTGCATTTAAAAAAAAGATTGAGAAACCTGCGCACCAACATTCTTGGGCTAAAAAGCCTCCAAACATATATCACATGCTGACACTGGGGCAGAAGCTTGGTCTTTTATCAAGATGTCTGCTCAGGTGGACTAAAGTGGACTAAAAGACAAACATACCTTTACATTTTTACACTCTTAAAAAGATGCGTTGAAATAACATAGGATGTGCTGTCCCTAGGGTTGCAAAATATCAGGAATATTCAAAGGTGGAAACTTTCCATGAGAATTAAAGGGAATTTGTGGGAACAAAATGGAAACATAGAGGTTATTTGCACAGGCTGTATTTATTTTTTATGTCATATGCAGATAGAAATATAAACCCTTTACAATATCATAAGACAAAATAGCAAACCCTTTAAATAGAAATACAAATTGTTTGAATAATTTATTATATATTGTGTTAGAGTGCTCTGCATGTGTGATGGGAGAACGCACTGTGCATGCAGAGGGTTGTAATTCTACTGAATTCCCATTAAACTCATTTATCAGACTGAGGCATAACTGATTAATTTTCTCTATGTGGCTGGCCAAAGCAATCTCTGCTTGGACAACATTGGCAGCGGAAGGTGCTAATTTGGTAGAGCTAAACATCATAATGGCGCATAGCTCAACCCTCGCTCAATTTCGAAGAATTACAGTTGGTGGGTAATTTGAATTTCCTGATACGTCGATTGTCTCTCTCGATCAGCTTCACACTCTCTTGCCAGGTAACGGAGTAACCAGAAGTAATAGCTCAGCCCTCCCCTCCTTGTGCGTGTTCAGGAGTGGCAACCTTTGACTGGCATTGTCTGACGTCAGCCCTTTTTCGCCTTAGTGTAGTCATTTGTAAAGCAGGGAGCTGGAGCATGCGCAATAGTTTAGGGCTGTATCTCTATCCTGACGATATGTTTCTGGCTGTGAGCTCGTTTTACTAAAGCAACTTTTCTACAGATACAAGAGAGACCCAGAGTGGAATTCCCCTTTAAATGGGATGCTGGCAGTTATCCATACATGTGATGGAGGACTGCCCTGCTCATTGGATGCACAGTGCAGGGTTGCAATTCAACTGAATTAACATTAAAGGGATATTTTAACTAAAACATGCCACAAGACCTAGTATTGCCTTATTATGTTTATTTTCCACAAAAAAATAAGTTAATGATTATAAGCTAAGATTTTGTATTGAAATTGGCCAAAATTTCCAAAATTCCTGAGCTTAACTTCCCATGGAACATCTCCAGAAATTTACCGGAAGTGTTGAAAAGTGCTGAAAAGTTCAACACACCTGTATGGGTTAGTTAGTGACAACATATCTTGTGTTATTTCAACACATCTTTTTTAAGAGTGTAGAGACTGTCAGCGTTGCTGCAGTGAAGGATGATGGTGTACGTGGACTCCTCATGTATGTTGATGATGTGTGCATGTGTGAGATATAAAGTGTATTCTCTCCTTTACCATAATGTTCATTACCTGGCATCTCTCTTTCCTGTTGTTCACATGTGTCAATGTTGCCCTCTGGTGGTCAAGGTACAGCAAGACCCTCAAAATCTAGTAGACCAATCGAAAGTAACCTTACATACACAAGACACATACATACATATTTACTTTATATATACACATATCCAAGGTTAGGAAGGTTACTTTCACAATATTATTTGCTATAGACTATTACCTGCTAAAAGTTGTAATGCATTGGATTAGACCAACTCAATAATATCACCTTTTAATTACTTTTGAATATACTTAACCTAAAAAATGAATAGAATGTGAAGCTAGACAGACAATTTATTCCAATTTAAATTTTATTCTAAATTGACAGCAATTTCTTCCACAGTGAACAAGTTATAAATAAATAGTTCAACAGTATTCACCTTATAGGAATTAAGGGGTGGCTGATATGGTCCATAATGTAAAAAAATATATAATAAATATTAAAGTGATGTACTTAATTTATCTACTCATCTTAAAGGCACATTCAGTATTATCCTAAACAAAACCAACCACAAGTAAGCGAACATCCACTCTCAAACAGAATTCACATAACATTATTCATATGAACTTGAACAGTTCAATATTTGTAAGCATGAAAGACATTCTCCCAAAGTGATAGGATCAAGATGCTAATCTGAGATGTAATTAGTAATGCCATCTGGTGTTGCACCATCAACACTGTAATGGAGACTGAATTTGTAAACTCAGCAAATGTGGTCATATTCCTAGAAAACCTTCCTCTGTATTGTCACAGTGTTCACAGAGTTGGTGTCCTATTTATTGTCAGTGGAGGAGCTCCAGCAAATGTTGCTGATAACACTTTACAATAAGAGTACATTAATTATCATTAGCTAATACAGTATAAGCATTAATTAACAATTAACTAATGCCTCTAGTAATCATGTACTAATGGTGTGTATGTTAACTACTAAGGTATTGATTTATATATTAATGAATAGTTTATAAAGATGTTAGTTAATGTTGTAATTGTACAGTTGAGAATGTTTATCCTTTAAGTAGCACTTAATAAATGCACGAGTGCTTAATAAATATTACTTATGCTGTTTGTGACCCTTATTGCAAAGTTGAAAACATGTATCCGTTATTTAACACTTCATAAATGCATTTGAGTGCTGAATAAGCGTTACTTGCGTCATCATCAGGCCAACATTTTCAAATCAAAGGAGCATATCTCTTGACACGTTAGTTGTACAGTCACAACATTTACTGTGAATATTCATGACCCCTAGAGGAACAAACCTATTTTTTTGGTGGCCCTGTGACCTTTCCTGTAGTGCCAGCTTCAGGCCAAACTTTACATTTTCAAATCACAGTCACAAAATCTTCTGTGAACATTCATGACCCCTGTTGCATGTGAAAGTAAATGCAAAGTGGGTAAAGTAAATATTGTAATCCAAAGTGTTTTCCTACCATTATAGAATTACAAAAATGGCAAGCCTATATAATAGGTATTAATTGGCATTCTGTCACCAAGCTTTTTTTAAGGGCATTTATTTTAGGGCATTTATAACACTGTTGACCACTAGGAGCTGCCCAGTACAACCACAGTCTGACACTGTTGGCCACTAGGAGCTGCCCAGCACAACCACAGTTGGACACTGTTGACCACGAGGAGCTGCCCAATGCAACCACAGTCTGACAATCAATAGGTCTCCTCCTGTTGGCATAATGACTAAAGAAAATATTGTGACTGTACAACTAACAGGTCAAGAGATACACTGCTTTGATTTGAAAACGTTGACCTGATGGTGGTGCTAGAGGAAAAGTCACAGGGTCACCAAAATCAATATGTTTCCTCAATTATGGTAATTAGGTCATGCTTACTCAGCACTCGTATGCATTCATGAGGTGTTACTTAACGGATACATGTTTTCAACTTTACAATAAGGGTCACAAAGCATTTATTACGCATGCTTATGCATTTATTAAGTGTTACTTAAAGGATAAATGTTTTCAACTTTACATTCACATCTTTAACTAGAAGAATGGATTCAGTAGAGTTCAGACCTCCTTTTACTGAGTAGATGAAACTAACGTTGCCAATATTGCCATATAGTGGCGCTAAAGGAAAGGCCATAGGGTCACCAAAATCAATAGCTTTCCTCCTCCTGGGGTCATGAATACACAGCAAATGTATTATGCCATGACTTTTCAAGATATCTTGTTTTCAGTTTGGTCTGATGGTGGCTCTAGAGTAAAGGTCATGGAATCACTGAAATCAATAGGCATCTTCCTCTAGGGATCATGAATGTTTACAGCAAATGTTGCGACTGTATGACAAACGGGTCAGGAGATATACTAATTTGAATATTGTGCCCCGATGGTGGTGCTACAGAGGAAAGATCATGGGGTCACCAAAACTCACTCAATGGCGTTCTTCCTCTTGGGGCCATGAATGTGCACAGCAAATTTCATGGCAATTCGGCCATTACTAAAATGGCTGTCTCCCACACCATAACTCATATTGACACTAAACTTCATACACCTATGCAGGTGAATGTGTATTACAACTGTGCCTCTGGGACCACCCATGTCTGCCATATTGTTTGCCCACCATAGAGTCTCAGGAGCATAACATATATAAAGACTAAATAAATGGACCTAATCGGATAAACGGCATGGCCGCTGTCAACCGCCGAACTTGAGTAAATACATCCCTTAGCACAGAATTGTCCATAACTCATCAAGATTTTCGATAATCATCATGACATTTCCATCATGGTGCAGGCATCTGATCATAAGTACCAAATTATTTTAAAATCGCTCCAATAGTACCAAAACATGTATACTAAAACTGCCTTCCTATGATGAAAATGTACAAAAACCTGCACACATGTCCAGTCTTGTGCCAAACTAGGCCCCCTCAGATATGGGGCCAATAGTCCTGATATGGCACTATAGCAGCAGCCTACATTTCAAATCTTTGAAAATTCATTAAAATGGTACGTGCCAGAGGTCTGTAATCTTCTATGGTTGTCTGCCCAAATTAGATAAAACTTTTATACACTGGTACCAATGGTCAATTATGAAGTCCATCACTCATTTTTTCCAAAATGTGCAAAACAAAGTAAACCCTGAGTCGTACAGATTTTGTCCAAATGATGCAAAAATCGCCACACAGCATTGACAGACCTCTCTAATCACAACCTGTAAATACATTTTCAATTGGACAAACATTTTGTCCACAGTGCATGAAAACTGACACTTTTCTTTCTCTCTGTCTTGATTCGAAATGTTATTTGCATAGACACACCCATGGTCACATTAATTGGCTAGATTTGATGTATGGGTTGCCAGAGAGTGGAGATTGCTCAAGGCTCTGATGAGCTGATGAGCTTCACCTGTTGGAAGGCTCAGAGAGGGAGAGTTGTGAAGTATCATGTCATACTAGTAACCAACTCCTCTTGTGTGGATGATAAACAATTTATTTCTATGATTATTTTGTTGAAACCAACCTACTAACCCTAAAAGAAAACCTGAACACCAGGCCTGGAGGACCAAGCCCTGGAGAGAGACAAAGCTATCTGTTCACAATGAGCTGAAGCTTGTGCATGCTGGTGGATTAAAGCCCCAATCCCCGATTTTATTCTTGACTACGTAAAGGTGGAGTGTATTCACATACATTCTTTTAGAGTTTGATCTGTAGATGGAAAATAAGCTTTTTGGAACATACTAAACCCATTGTAAATTGAAATAAAACAGTTTTACTCCTGTGTTTACAAACATTACAAACATGAACTGACCATGTACAGCCACAGCATACTGTATAGTGAAAACATTTACGACTTATATTTAACTGTTCTTGTGTTAGTCCTTGTATCAAGAGCTCAGTTCAAGAGAATGAAAACATTATAGTTTATTGTGAGTTTATTTCTTCTACTTATAATGTTTATGTGTGTAAGGAATGCAAATTTTATTTAGTGTTCAGTTCAGAATGTGTATGCAGCTCAGATACCATAAGTCCCTGAGAGACTACATTTGACAGGTGGGCTTCTATGACTCCCTCTAAGGCAAGGCCATTTATCCATGTTGGTCCAATGACACAACTTTATACTATGCAGCTGGACTTACTAAACTTGGTAGATATCACCCACTGGCACATAATGCCATGGCTGTGCCAGCAATGCATGCATGCTAGCAGTTAGCATAGCAGGTTAGCTATAGTTAGGTTGTAACTTGCTGTAACAATATGCTTACAATAAGGAAATACAAATTAGTTAGCATTGCTTTATTTTATTTCATTTTTATTTAACCTTTATTTAACCAGGAAACGTCTAACTGAGATTAAAAGTCTCTTTTACAAATGCATCCTGGCAGCAGCACAATCAACAGGGTTGCAGACATAACAACATATGACAATTTACAATAAAAGAAAATACAAATAAATTAAAGAATTATAAAATAACAAAAATATCAAATCAATATTCGTCACAAGTCATCAACATCAGGGATCATACAGGGCAAATATATTTCAGTCAAAACATCTGCAGCCTGATGTGCCTGCCTCCATATTATGTTTAGAAAAGGAACAGGCTCATGGAAACTTTAGCCACACTTTATTCTCTCAACACCTGAAAGCCGTATACACTTTTGTAACTCTTTATCGTAAAAAACCCACCGACTATCGACTTCCTAAGCCTTTCAACAGAACATTCTTAAAGGCACAATGTACAACTCTGATTTTACTAAACCAGACACAACATTTTGTCCCCCCTCCCCTTAGAGTATGACATAGTCGCCGAGCCACACCGTTGGGCCCCTGTCCCTTTGGGGTCGTTCCTGGTGTATGTGCAGCTGGCATATCTCCCATCAGCTCTGCCTCCCAACAAACACATGACAGGACAGAGTGGGATCTCTATACTCAGCATCCTGCTTCAGACATCTGATATTTCATGAGTTTGAGCTTGGTGTTATCAATGGACAGCGTGGGAGGATGATGATGGGTTTATGAGATACGATTATGGAGGGTAATTTGGCTTGTATGCGGCAGGGTGACATCAGCCCGAGGCTGTTGAGGCCCATGTTGGCTGATTCACCCTTCGGGTGGCACCAGCCCGAGGCCATCACGGCCCCTGCTGGCTGGCACACCCTGAGGGTAGTGCCGGCCCGATGAGGCCCATGTACTGCTGACTCACCCGGAGGGTGGTGTCAATCCGTGGTTGTGGACCAGTGTGGGCGTGGCGACCCGTGGTCATGGACCGAGGTGCGTGTGGCAACCTGTGGTCGTGGACCCAGGCGAGTGACACACCCGGAGGGTGGTGTCAACCCTAGGTTGTCGAGACCCAGTTTGTTCTTTCAGTTTACAAGAGTAGGTTACCCTAAGATTTTAGGGAGGAGAATGGGATGGTGGTGGGATGGGAGAAAGGTAAGACAAATGTGATTGGCTGAGGACATGAATGAATGTAAGCTGATGTAAGGAATGTAAGGAGGCTTGAAGGAAGTCATTTGAATACTCAAGCTCACGAGACTACATCATAGACTTCAAATCTACCCAAAGTGTCCTAACTGCTGGGCAGTGCCATAAAAGGTGTATGAGTGTACCAGTCCCACCACAGCGGTGCCAACAAAGGTCAGCATTGCAGCTCATTTTCGTTGAGTAATATTTGTTATATATTATATATAACTTTCAATTAAAACCAACTAAACTACATTTTCAATTAAAGCAACTGCCCAGCACTCTATCTATCTATCTATCTATCTATCTATCTATCTATCTATCTATCTATCTATCTATCTATCTATCTATCTATCTATCTATCTATCTATCTATCTATCTATCTATCTTCCGTATTCCAATACAAGATTCTAGGACAAATAGAACACATTTTCTCAGTTGTAAAACAACATCTCAAATGACAGGAAAACCAAAACAAAACCAAGGGACTATCTGACAACGTATGGTAACACTGAACCTGGTAGCTACACCTTAAAGAAGGTTCATCATTACAAAGGTTGTCTAAAGGAAACCGCAATGCTTGGGGACCTGAGGCTTCCGTTTTTACTGCTCTGTGGCATGTATCTGTGATAGATGACCTTTGGCAAACATGAAAAATAAGCTACCTCAGAACAGACTGTTGACACCTGTGGAGAATGTCAGCCTATACTACCGCATCTCGTGTGGGCTTCCCCGCTGCACAGTGGAGAGTTTATGTTAATCCTTTTCCTCCTGACAAAACCAAACCAAAACATCCGTGTACCACCTAAGTCTCATCGCTGCGTTACACAAGTGTTGATAATGATGATTATTGTTGTCATGTCATCGTAACCATTAGTTATTATTTATTTATTTATTTATTTTAATTTTCATCAAAGGCCTTTTTAAAAGCCTCATTGTTTATATTTGTGATTGTATTGGATTGAAGCTATTTTCTTGTCACCGTGAAATGTATGGTTTGAGGCTTTGATAGAAGAACTGACAGTAACCTATATGATTTTTGAGGCTGTAAAAATGTTCTTTACATTGGTAATGTTTATATTGGATTCAAAACAAACCTGCAGGCCTATTTGTAATGGGCTAAGAAAGTTACTTACAAGTCAAACTCTTCAAAAAACACATCTCAAATAAATTCTGTCAGTCACTGTCAGTGAACCCAAAGCCTGACCTACACCATTAGTCAAATCATGTTTTGTGTGAAAAGTATCTCTAACATCCAATGTAAAGTGGTTGAACTTTTTTAAAATCTTTGCCAACCCAGAAAAAAAAAAAAGAAAGAAAGCGAAACACACACACACACACAGACACACACACACACACACACACACACACACACAAACACACACACACAACCACACACACACACACACATACACACATACACACACACACACACACACCCCCACACACACCCAGCCACACACACACACACAC
>OMKL01151632.1:9199-19893 GCA_900302295.1 Parasudis fraserbrunneri | reverse complement strand
GCACGGCTTTTAAGATATTCTTTTGACATATAACTTTTGCACTGAGACAAAAAAAATGTTATTCTGTACATTTTTATAATATAGTACTGTATGTATAAACCTCAAATGGCATCACAAAGCTCATAATGTAAAATCTAGTTGTGCAATGTTAGATTGTCTTTTTTTTTTCTTTTTCTTTTTCTTTTTTTTCAATTGACCCTTCGCTGTGTCCTGCATTCGAACGCTGACTGCCCGATATGAGTTCAGCAAAGGTTGCCTCCGACATCGTAAGAATTCTACTCCATATACGGGTTTCCCGATCACGTCAGATGTGTGCGCATCGAAGGGGCAAAAAAAAAAAAAAAGTAATTCTGGTCAGAATAATGGGGCAGACTACAGTATATTTGCGTTTGTTAGCCATGCAAGTCATCAAAACAATCAATCCATGCCCAAGCTAAGCTATGTGACAGGGGGAAGGAGTCATACTCACAGCCAGGCTGATTTGACAAAATGGCATCCAGCTGTTATCGTTTGAAACAACTTTTGACAAAATGGCATCCAGCTATTTTCGTTTCAAACAACTTTTAGTCATGGTTTAGGAGTGTCATGGTTTACTTTTTTTAGTGCAGCAGCTAAACACGGGTCGGGGGCAACTCTGTCACGTGATTCAGCGGGTATTGCTGATTAGCTCTGACACAATGTTTTTACAAACAGGAAACCCCTCTACAGAACCACATGCAATTGATTCAGATTTTCAGGCTGGTTTTGTGGGTTTTTATACAGATATGACTGGGGAAAATTGTGAAACAATGTGCATGGGGTACATGCAATAGTTTATGAGGTATCCCCTCCTTGTATGGAGTTTCAATGAGCGGCTTTGCTAAGCCCTTTTTGTGGGCATTTATTCACTCATGGTGCAATACATGAAATGGCCACAACAGCCCCGAACACTTAAATAGGCAAACAGGTGACATAATTAACATGGAACATCTATATATACACATATTCACAAATAACACAGTATCATTATGTAAATAAATGCAAACAATCACTTCCAGTCTATGGTATCCAAAGGACATCATATATATTTTCAAGCAGCAATCCTTACTCCCACTCAATTAACAATGGGAGCTTCCAGAACCATATAGGCTGTCCATGTAGCTTGGGGAACATTTTGCCTATGCACCAGGAACTGCAATCACAAATGGGTGAGTATATGCACACATGTTTTTGTTATATTTCATGCTGGCTTCGCATCTTGCTTATATATATATATATAAAACGATGGTTATGTATTATAACCCCAGTTATATGAATGCTGGCAAGGCATCTTGCTTTCTTTCCCTGTTGTCCCAGGTTTTCTTTTTGCATGAAAGAAGCCTCGGAAGGATTATTGTATGCCACTGCCCTGCTTATATACTAGCAGGGGAGGGTGTAGCCCTTGTCAGTGATAGGTGCATGGCTGTACTTCTTTCAGCATGAGCGCTATTCCAATAGGCGAAGCAAGATGCTTTGCCAGCATTCATATAACTAGGGTTATAACACATAACCAACCAATTTTGTTTTTTCTGTTTCTTAAACTAAGACATAATGAAAATGTTGCCTGTGGATCAAGTTGTGTGGCTTGCCACATAATCACCTCAACATAGCCAAACAACTAAACAAAGGGTGACATATGAAAGGCAGTGTCTTGTATAATATACTTTACAGTTTGCAGCAAACTAATAACGTCAACGTTGGTTGGTAATAATGTTAATCTTTTTGACATGTGAGTTCCAAGTCATTCTTGCCTTGATACAAAAATCTCTGTGCCCTTCTTTTTTCATTCTTTTACCATTTCTGAAAAATGTGGTAGTTATTTTCTGCCGATTCACGACTGCCATTAGCTTCCAGTATATCTGAAAATGTGTAGAGCAACTTTTCCGGGGAAAAACAAGAACTTTTCAGGAAAACAAATGCACCTCAAATGTTAGCATGGCATGTTAGTCAGATGTGGTGACTTTCAAGGGTTTATGTGATGTTTAAGACACATTTTCAGATACAATGGAAGCCTATGGCAGTCGTGAATTGGCAGAAAATAACTACCACATTTTTCAGAAACAGTAGAAAAAAATCACGCACAGTGATTTTTGTATCACAACAAAAATGACTTGGAACCCAAATGTCAAAAACACTGGTATGGTCCTTTAACTAAGTGGTTATCTTGACTATATTGGCCACATCAGGCTATCTTTAGTGGTCACGTCAGACAGCGAGTGTCTGCATAAGTTAGCTGTGTATCATATGCAATTCCTCTGATGTTATTTAGCTTAGCTGATACGTTTTACTGTGCTTCTCTTACCTTAGCTAAATAAACAAATTAGCTGTAACAACAAAAGTTTTGGAGAACCAGCTAACGTTAGCTGCGTTGAACAAGGACAGTACGCTATTTTATGGTAATAAACTATAAGATGTAGGCAATAGGCTTACATCTTACTGCCTCTCCAGATTAACTACACGTTAGCTGAGGGTAAATTGAATTCATCTTAACCTGCCCCTGGATGAGTCTATTACCTGTGATCATGATGATCACATGATGATCATGATGGCTTATCCCTCATCTTGCATTTCAATTGACACTATGGCCTCCGAATTCAGCTATCAGTCATCCACTTAAGTTTTGCATATATTCCTCCATGGCATATTGAAGGTCTTTTTTTGGTGGCTTCTTGATGATATACGGTCTGTCTTTATATATTAACGGTCTGTCTCCAAAAGTTGTGTAAAACCTCCTTGATGTATCATGACTCTGGCAGCTGCTGTAGTTTTCTGTGCTAAAAACACTACTTTGACGGGAGTAGCGACGGTTAATTACTAAGTGGTGGGACTTGGCGAAGGGTGAATTGCAATGTATCGATTTTACACGAATGTTGCTGATTGTTCTGAGCGAGAACAATTCCAAAGGCCAGCTGCCTGGTGACGGTGTGGGAGGGCAGGATTATTTTCAGAGACCTCATACCCAATGGTGCATCTGACCGGTCCTCGCCAACTCATAAAGTCCGAAATGTATTACGTGACCAAGTCACATTTACGAGGTGATGGCGTTCGGATGCTAACTAGTTACGACCAATCAGATCCAAGGCAGCAGATTCAGCCAGATTATTTCAACCTTTCTTTCTTGATGCAGGTAGTTTGATCAACTTTTAGGAATCCTAGTAATATCATCTTTCTGATTATGTCTCATGATACTCCATGTGCAGGATAAAGTATGTTTGCCCCACAAAAGGTGAAAGGTCAGTGATGCATCACAACTTGTAAACTCAGGTATCATGGGACTAGCCCAAGTTTACCACTTGTATTTCTGACTTGGTCTGCCATTCGAGTGTAATTTCTTGGCTGGTAAACTTGGAAATTTCCGACCTTACCACTTGACGATGACCGGCTGAATGCACCACAAGACCTATAGCATGACATGTCAGACCCATGGAAGGCTATGCCCCTCGCAGGGTCGGAAACTGGACCAATCGGCTTGTAACAAACAGACAGTCTCCCGGTCAAAATTGTTGCTTATAAGTTACTTTGACTCGCAATGGTGGTGGGTCTTCTCTCATCCCACAAGTCTGTCTTATCCAACAGCTCTCCCCAGTGTGAATAACGTCTGTGCATGGGAGCCCAAATTCTACAAAAAAAAAAGCCATGATACGCTTAAAGGTAGAATCTGTAATGCCGTCAAACAGCGACAACTAGGTTGCAAGAGCTCACACAAACATTTTATGGCCTCATAAAGTCAGAGCCCCATTCATTGTCTATGGAGCAGCCCCATTTTTTACATCCCAGTTACATCATTGATTGGAGGGTTCTCTCTCTGATTTCTAGCTTAAGGAGAGTGGTGTGTGCTCACAAATACTGATTGAACATAATTAACTCTTAAAATGGGTGGCATTACCCTTTAAGCTAGTTACATATCAGGTAAACTCACTACTTTAAACCTCCATCATCAAGATGAGATGTCAGTATGGTATGGGGGCTTTTATATTGAAGTTTAACTCCCATGTTTTAGGCTTGCTTACACAGGGAAAATCTGTTAGCTAGTTCAGAGACTTGGAGTAAATGTGATTCTTTCCACAATTTATTTTGTGATAACATCGCCAGGATTTCATTGCAAAATGAGAGACAAGATGCCAACACAGCACCATGGTAAGTCAAAGCCACTTCCTACAACGTTAAAATAAGCAGGGTCTGGATCCATGATTCTGATTGGCTAGTACGCGTCACGTGACCTCCATTTTGCGGGGTAAATCACACGATCTATCCCGCTTGGGACAACAATGATTGCGTTTCACAACTATGTGTCTTTTTGATAGTATCTAGTAGTCTAACTGTTGTAGAAAAGCAATTAACCCCTCGAGGAAGGGGATTTACGCCCGGTTGTAAGTCTAAATCCGACTATACAACCGGGCGTAAATCCACCCATTTACCCCTTCCTCTTGGGGTTAATTGCTTTATTATAAGCAACCCTTTTCACCAGGATGCTCTCTTTGGGCCTTTTTTCCGACCCAACACGAGGGGCATAGCTTGTGTGGCCTTCCATGGTCCTGAAGTGTTTAGGTTACAAGACCTAAAATTGCCTGTTCTTTCTACCAAGACCTGAATGATACTGGATTCATAAACAATAAATGTTTTCTTTCTTTATCTTGCAATTTTTCTTTCATCCACAGCAATAAATGCAGAATGAGTCGTGAGCCTCACACAAAAAAAACATCACATTGCAATTCCTGGTCTAATGGAAGCCGGAGGTCGACGGCATCCTCTCAGGAATAGGAGCGAGGAATAATTCTGCCACAATGAGTGGCTCACTGTATATCAATGGTGCACATTTCAGACCTGCTCGTGAGAGCTGGAACGTACTGCAGTCACACTTCAGCCTCTCCTGTCATGCGAAGACGGAACACAATCATAATAGTAGGTGATAACTTGGCTCCCTCTCAATTATTCTGTATTCATCTATCAATTTTGCATGTCCTTTTATCATCACTTTGATTTAATCAGGGAAACAACATTACAATACTGAATATATTTAAGTGTGCCCGATGTACGTTAGCAGCAAAAATAATATGCACAATAAATCACACCACCACAAACCACAATGTAAAGCATAGATGGAAAACGAAAATCATAACTATCAGTATCACTACATAAAGGAAGGTTAAAACAAATTTATACTATTGATATTTCATGAGAATCGATTTAAGCTGCTCAGCGGCAAGATTAATTTTTTTAAATAACAAGCTTTCTCCGGTGTTTGGTTTATTCAGGTTCATGGCACACTTTGGATTCGTTTTAGCTCGCAGTTCTTATGCTGTAGTGTCTAGTCTTGTACTTCGTTCCAAATATAATAAATGATTCAGGCTAGAATGTCGGATATGATAAACAACATCTGATAGTTGGGTCCAGAGAATACTTTGTATGTAAGTACCAGTGGACTCCACTTATTCAATGTAGACTCTTTTTGTCACATTAAAGTCTCCCTTCAGTGACCTATGACAATTTCACAAAATGCCTAGCTCGTGTAAGGAGGTTGAAACCTTGCAATACTAGCCCCTTGGTGTAAACTCACTTCTGAGTTAAACACCCTCGCTTTGCCAACTGAATTGGATCCTTCTCAGGTGGCAGAATTGATAAGACTGAGGTATTTAACTATCGTGGCTGCCGGTGAGTGGAGGGTTTAGGATTTGAGGCTCATCAGAGAACAGGTGCCGAGTGCGAAGTGCCTGCCAGTAGCTCGCAACCACCGGTTAGACAAGCAAATAATTGGTTTTCAAAGTAAGATTGAGCAGCAACTGTTTTCTGCCAATTTAAACTGACCAAACTGTGCAACCCCAACCTGACATAATCCAACCCTGCTGCACACCTGAACTGCATTTTTGAATCAGAATATGACAAGTCGTTCTAATAATGCATTGCTTGTTTAAGGGTTTTCAAAGTGATCTTAAAGGGAAAAAAAAATAAAAATACAATTTCCTCTTTCCCGGAGTACTATCTATCCATTCAGATAGTTTTGGCATGACTTGCTGAGGTTTGGTTAGGTTTTCAGCCGTAGAGATGTTCACCATCACTCCAGTACAGTGGAGCTAAATGGCAATTATCTTGTGGGGCTTGGCTGAATGGTAGACATCTGGGGAAGAGCTATGTTGTAATTTGGGTGAACTTCAAATGAGATGATGTGGTCACTCAAGGGTAACTACTAAAGTAGTTACAAGAATTTTACTTATCTACTCTCCCTGTAGAAAGTCCACATCAAAAAGTTTAACCCACTAAAGCCTAGAGCTATAACATTTGTTTTTTGGCTTTATAACGCCTGCTAGCCTACATGAAGGGTGTACTGTATTCGCTCAATGTCTATGGATGTGTCTGTCTGTCTGCCTGTCTGTCTGGAACCGCAATATATATATATGTTTTCTTATTTTCAAAATCGGTCAAAGATTAATGTAGATTGCATTCAAAGTTTAAGCCATTTTTGTATGCTGTACTAAGGACCAAGATGGCTGCTGACTGACTAGGTGGGGACATATGGAGTACATTCCAAAGGTTTAAAGGGGCCATATTATTCTTTTGGGGTTTTTCCCTTTCCTTTAGTGTGTTAGCTGGAGGTGCATGTAAAATGTCTGCAGAGTTACAAAGTTCAAAGTTCTCTTCGACAGAAAACACTGCTCCTGAACTGCCGGAAACGCCTCGTTTGTAGTCCAGCCTTTTCTTCCGATCACTATGTAACACATTGCATATGAGTGGTCCTTGACATCTGTGGCTGTTTTTCAAGATGGCTGCTCGCTCGTAAACTTTCTCTTTTTCCACCTTAACGGTTCTCTAAAATATGTTTCTGACAACATTTTAAGTGAGAAATAGGATATGCAATTACTGGATCTTCATCGATATTTGATCTGCAATGCCTAGTTTGACAGTTTGATCTGAATTTTGCGAGCCAGACGCCTCCGTACATGTGCATTCAGGCGTGGGAAGAAGCAGCTCATTTGCATTTAAAGCTACCGTTCTGCCGTCAAGAACCGGACTGAAACAGAGGGGTATGGAGGCATGCTAGAATGCATCTGAGTGGTATTTTCAGCAAAAAAAAAACTCAAATACATGTTTTGGGGACCTCAGAGACCTATATTAACTTGTTGAAAAGGAACATAACATGGCCCCTTTAAAAAGCTTCCCTTTCTCTGTCCTGGATTCCTCTGTGACCCGGAAACTGAAAAATTGTCGCCAGAGCCTATGTTGTATAGTTTGCTTATACTTTATAAGTATTATATTTAGACTTGGTCCTCAAAATGAATGGACGTGGATCAGGAGCCTGACACCTGGGAGGAATGGTGGCGTTGACAGCAGACAACAGGGACAGCAGTGGTCACTAGCTTAATTGTACATGCACTTACATAGAGGTAAGACTGATGAAACTTGACAAGTTCTATGAAAAATGAAATATCCCTTTAAGGCCGTTCCAAAGCTGTAGGAAACACGCAGAGGAAGCCTGAGGTTTCCTCGCTTGTCTCCTCCAGTTGAGGATACATTATGTGTATCCTTATGCGGAAGTGTTTTTTGAAGATCTCTGATAGACTGTTAAAAATGTATAAAGCTCCTCCCACAAACAAAATGGCACGTGAGTGAACAAGGATGTCCCATTGCTTCTAACCTATGCCTCTCACGTTCGGTTTCCTCCACGTCTTAAACATCACATCTCTTCCCCATGATGTTTCGCTGAGGAATCGAGGATGAGACATGAGCACACGTCAATAAACCTTTGGAATGGACCCAAACTAAGTCTTTTCACCCTTTTTGTACTTTTGTGAACAAGATATCTAAAAAATTTATGGTTGAATTACCAGAAAACGTTGGCTTAAGGATCCTTATGCCATACCAAAGAATGTTTTTTTTGTTTTTTTTGGTGATCCTTGTAACTAGTGGTGTTCACCAGCTATTTTGTAATTTAGTAATTGCATTGCAGCCATAGAGATTCACAAAAAACTTGGTATCTCATACAGGCATCATGGGTGGTTAAGGTGGAGTGTAAGGTTCAGTGAGGTTAGGGTTAAGGTAGGGGTGGGTTTATACATGAGATACCACGTTTTTAGGGAGTCCCTTTAGCTATAGGCTAGCGTTGTCAAAGGGGATTGTTATTGTTTTAAGAGTAATGCATTGTGGGAGATGATTTATGCTACTAAGTAACGTTCACCTGCGGTGAGTTGTGTGCACGCAGATCTAGCCGCAAGAAGAAGGGGAATGAAGCAATGTAAAGTGAATATGAGCTGTCATTTTGTGTAGCCTACGTAACGGTGAAAACAATGGATGGAATAAACGCTCCAGTTATCAAGAGAACATGTGCCTGGTTTTTGTCACCATTTCGCGGCAGGTGAATGCACCATGAACTGTTGTCGATTGAGAACTAACCTGAACTCCCGATCATGTCAGACTCAGTGCGCGCAAAAAAGAACATGATTCTGGTCAGAAAAACGGGGCAGACTACAATATATTTGCATTTGTTAGCCATGCTAGCGATCTAAAGAATCAATCCAAGCCCAAGCTAGCTATGTAAAAGGTGAAAGACTTTGAAACAGCTTTTAGTCAGGGGAGTGACAGGGTTTGTCCTTAGAGCCCCACCGTACTTTTTTAACACGGCAGTTCAACACGGCTCAGGGGCAACTCGATCACGTGATTCAGTGGGTGTATCTGATTGGCTCAAAACACAGTGTGTTTACAAACAGAAAACCCATCTATAAGAGAGGCTCCCGTGTCTCCTTACTACAGTTCAAGAGCAGTAATAATAACGCAATAACGATTTTCAGACAGTATTTTTCACACTTTCAAAACTGCTTATGACCACCTGCCATCAGAACGTCTTGTCGAGTCATGGTGTCCTACTCGCTACCAGTGGCCAGTCTGTTATTCATCATTTGTTTTCACGGTCGACAAAACCTGGCCTGTGCTTTAGTTCCGCCTATTTTTATAAACCTACACATTTAAATAGGTTTTTTGTCGCGAATCTCTTAATTACATCAATATTGTGCTGTCAGAACAGTATTATGTTTGTAGGTAAAGTGTTTACCTGCCTTGTTATCAACCAGGAAGAGGAAGTTGTATGTATTGTAGTTGAAATCTTGTAATCCATAACATTTTAATTATTTTCTTCAGGGAATCTCTTTGTTACAACAAGATAGTGCCATTAAGGCAATTTCATGTTTATACGGAATTGAGGCTTTTGTTTTGGGGGAAACAAGTATTGTTTATTTACCCCTTGTTGCCCTCTAGTGGTCAGAAAATAATTATTGCAGCTTTAATGCAAGCAATTATCTTTATCATTCCTTGTTATGTTAAATATAATTTGTAACATAGTGTGCTATAGAACATAACTATCTGCCTAGATTTAACACCCCTTTGTATTTTCAAAAGTGAATCAATGGCTGCATTTCTACAGTGCTTTTCCAGGACTAGCTGTACCACTCGAATCATTTGACAATGGAATGACAACATGCAATTTTTTTTTTTACAGTGTAGTCGTCTAGAACAGGGTTTGTCTGTCTGGTGCACTTTTGTTGGGACAGAAACACAATCAGAACTGATGATTTGACTGATGCCACACGTTAACACATTGGGAGCACACAATTCAATGCGTTCGTCACAGTGCATTCTGTCCACCTCCAGTCTACGGCAAATGATGATGTGCTTTGCTTACTTCAGTCTATTGATGATGAAAAAAAATAAATGTGCAGCAATATCAATGAATATAGCATATTATATTACTATAGCAATAAATACAATGTTTGCTGCTTTGCGGTAATTTACCCATAAAACAACAACAACAACAAAAAACCTAAAGAGACCAAATTATTACATTATATACTGTAACATTCAGATTGGGGTATATGTAGCAGATATATCATACACCTGTATTTTATTTTTGAATATCGTCAAAATATATTGCTGTGGTTTTTATTTCTCCCTGTATATTGTTCACCTGGCACCTCCTGTTTCTTGTGGTTTGTCTTCTATTGCTTAGAAATACAATTTCTGACGTTCAGTAGCCCATTGTTATCGCCTGGAGAGTGGTTTCATTATCTGCATCGCGTTCCTCGTATCTCCCCAGCTTTCGGGTAATTTGGATAACGGAAAAGCTACAGACGCCTCCTTGTGTATTCCACGTGTAAATGCAGGCGAGGAGCAGCCCGATTTTCCTTCATGCAGAATGTAGGCTAGGTGTAGGCTAATATCCACCCTGAGAATATGGAAGGAGAATAACGAGTGGATAGCCTCCATATATACATGCAAAAATGACACTTGCGTGCGGATCATCTCGCCTCCTTATTAACTTCGAACGTTGAGGTTGTTGATAGCAGAGAGGAGAATCAAGACGCGCAGAGCACATAATGAAAATGATAACTGACACGCTTGTTATTTAGCATTTTAAGTGTTGGGAAGCATTGCGATGGAAACACTGCATGCACTCTATTACATTATGTAATTTGCATGTGAATTTAGTAATGTAGGCGTAGGCCTAAGTGCTTATTTGCATGCCTACACCCGCACGAACAGGCAAAGCCTACCCATTTCAGTTCCTTTAAGGTTAGGGTCAAGGGTAAACAACTTTATTACTTTTCATCATGGCAACAATAGATGCCTGGTAACGTTTTGCATTACTTCCTGAAATCTCCTGTATCCTGTCTAGATACTAAAATTCAAAACTC
>OMKL01151631.1:0-22423 GCA_900302295.1 Parasudis fraserbrunneri | reverse complement strand
GGTGCAGAGGGCCCCCCCCCCCCCCCCCCAGTGTGGAACAATCTGAAGGATAAATGTGTAGCTCAGATCACTGACTGGACCCAGTGCTCCCGCAGCTGTGGCATGGGCGTGTCCTCACGCATTACCAACAACAACCCCCAGTGCAAGTTGGAGAGAGAGACGAGAATATGTACTATACGACCATGCCAAGGCCTGGCTATCCCACCAAAGGTACAGAGAGAGAGAGACTACTTGCCTGCTGTTCTGCATACATACATGTTAATTTGTGGTAGACATTTGGGTTCAGACTTGCTATGGCATCACTACAGAAACAGACATAAAAGAGCAGGTCAACCACCCACTCATCCATGACAACCTAACAAAATAAAAACAATTCAAGGAAACTTATATTATCATTCCATTTGATGAAAAGACCTAGACCTCTGGTGATGACACTTTGATAAACACACCTCAGCTCCAGGCCGGCCACTTTGTCCCAAACCAAAGTTTATGTTGGATTTAACATTACACAGAAAATCGATTTTAGCATTTTGATTGATTGATTGATTGATTGTAGATGGCATATCCCCATATTGACCCTAATATGATAGTTTCCCCATGTTTAGCCAGCACTGGGGGGGAAAAACACATTTGGGTTTTAAATCAAAATTTTCTGTTTCTGTGAAAATCAAACCTTTGTTTCTAAGGCACTTGTTCATATAAGATACTTTGAGGAAACCAGGCTTTACATCCAGTGGGAACCAAGCAAGTGATATACTCAGTGGTGGCAGTGGCAGGCAGGCGCCTTTTTAAATATAGTACCCCACCCCCGGCATTCCTGCCAAGCAACTGTCCATAGCTAGACCCTGTCTGTTTACCCAGAGCCAGGGGATGTGGTGTCTATATTAATCCTCTTCTGGACACTGGCTGTTAAATGGGAGCTCCCTATCTCTCTGCTGTAGTCTGGCATAATCTTTGGTGATAATGAGTATGGGTGTGAATATGTTGGTACTTAATGGGACAACACACTCAAAAGTGGAAATTAATCCTGGATTTAGTTGGACCCTATGGGCTGGAAACTCCCTACGCTGAGGTCTAAAGAGTTGAAGTCTCTAGTGTTCCTAATATGAGACAAATTAGTCTGGGTGGTATAGCTTCTGGTATTTAAAGGGACAATGGTTATTCCAAGTGAATGTTAAGTCTAATTCTAACATTGTGCGGTGTCATCATTGTATTCAAGTCCACAAAAAGAACACTCCAAATATGATAACTCAAATCTTCTTGTCTTTATCATCAACACCACAGAGAGGGAAGATGTGTTCCTCCACCCACAAAGCCCCAAAACCCATGCACCTGTCCTACGGTGAATGCCAGAGCGTCCGCCTCTATCGACCCAACTACTGCGGCGTGTGCAGAGATGGACGCTGCTGCTCCCCACGCCGTACACGCACTTTGCCCGTGAGCTTCGTTTGCCCAGACGGAGAGCGCTTCCTGAGGTCAGCCATGTTCATCCAGTCCTGTAAATGCAGCGAAAACTGCGGCCATCTTAACGAAGTGGCCCTCCCACCACAGCACCGGATGTATGGAGACACGCACAAGTTCGTCGATTAACCTGGTGTTGTTTGGGTAGCACTGAATGATTCAGCTTTCTGAATGAAGACAATTTACGACGAGAAGCCTGTTCATCTGGCTCCAAGAGAGACAGGACAAAACGACCACGACGAAACGACCATGACGATAGGCAGAAAGGGCCTGCCTAGTGTTTGATCACTATAATAGAGGCAACCTAAATAGTATTGTGTGACTGGAGTGGATTGTAATGTACACCAGTCCACTCCTGTTCAAATATTCATGGGTCCTAAAATAGAGCCCGAGCCCCTAACTTCCAGAACACTGGGCCATTTGACCAGATGTGAAGGAGTTTTTGATGCCCTCAGACCAAACTGAGGGGAGAAATAAGACTGCATCACTGCACTGTTGTGCATTGTCGACAGTAGTGTACATGGCTTTGCGTGTAGCCTATGCCACTTCATCTACACTGACTCCATGGGTTTTGTGAGGTTAGTGACACCATGTTCCACAATGCACTGAGAATATTGAGTGAAGATGACTGACGAGCCTGAACAGGTAAAAGAAAAACGTTTTTTGAGATTTATGTACTATGTAGAATACCCCACAGGGAGCGTGAAGCATGATACGGACATCAAATGACAAATACGTTATTTATTTATTTTTTATTCAAGGAAACTTTCCAGAATCAGCACATTATAAACTCAAGCACAGAGTGCAGCAGCAATGGACAGCTTTTTTCAGGGTGCTGAGATGATGAGACGTGTAAAAGTAGATTTCCTGATGGTAATGAATGATATGTCTCCTTTTAGCCTACTGACTGTTGAACTATAAGGAACACTATCTGGAACTGGGAAAAGCATTGCGCAAGGGCTGGACCAATACCAAATCCTTTAAAATTACCTCCAATTTCTTGTTTGAGCATCAAATGCAGTTTATTAAATGTCTTATTTTCTTGCAATACTGAAAGTGTAATAATGAATCATGCCGAACTGTATTCTGTAAATACAATATTTCGGTCTTTATGTCTCTGTTTGCCCCCTTTATATCCCCTTGGCACAAAAGTCATGAGCTTTATAGTCACAAGTTGGTCCAGCCAATCTGACTCCTGGCCACTGTGCTTATTTTAACTCGTACAGTATCAAATTATCTAATTTAGCAGCCAATGCCTAGTATAAGGTTGATTAAATAACAGTATTGTGGGTCTTTAAAGTATGCTGATGATAGTGCCCTCTGCTTGTGAAGATATCTATGTTCGAAAATAAGACAACTATCTATCCATCTGCAATTGCATTTCTATAAATGGAAATGGTTGTATAAATTGTCAGCCTAATGTTCACTAAGTAAGCCTAAGTCTGGCAGTTTGACAGTATCAACATCTACACGGGGAGCAAAATGAAATCCAACACAGTGAAATAACATGGTATAAAAAGTTTTAATTTCATTGACAAAAAAAAGAAAAGAAAAAAAAACACTGTTATTACAAGAAGGGTGGATTTTAAAACAGGCACCCCCCAGGGATACAATAAAATAAAAAGTGTTGTGTCATCATGAACTTAGCAATGGGGCATAAAGGAGGGGGGGGCACTTTAAAATAAATGTTAAGAGTTGTCTTTTCTTCCACAAAAATACAGAGACAGGGGCAACACTCAGTGGAACAAAAATACTTCAGACTCATCTGGACTGCTCAACTGAAACGAGACAAAACGAGAGAAGGGAGGGGTTATTTCCAGATTTCTTAGATGTCCAAGATTGCTATTAGAGTCAGGATTATGTTCACTTTGCAAAGATGTTTTTCATGCCCAAATGCAGCAGAAAGGCACTTTTGAGTTACATAATAGCAGAATTTGAATAAGTTCTACCGCACAATTTGAGGATCTGAATATGCAAAATTTCTTAAATGGCAGTGATCACCTATCCTCAAGGAATGGAAATGAAAACACCAAGCTGACACTGTGCAAATATCACTGTGCCGTGAGTTGCTATATTGTCATTAGAAGGCATCCACTGCCAAGAGGCAAAGATTTAATGCCTGAAAATAAGCCAAGAAGCAAAACATTCTTTGCGGCACTGACTCGATTAGTCCAGAATGGCAGCAGTTACACTGAGAGAACTAAGAAAACGCGCACAATCTGGCTCCGTGCAGTCCAGACACAGGTTAGCTTTACAGAGTGACAAGTGAACCACAGAGGTACTTACTGTAGGTGGAGATATCGATCTCCTCTGGCAGCTCGGCGACATTGACCTCAAAGCGGTCCTGCACGTCGTTCAGCGTCTTGGCATCGGTCTCATCAGACACAAAGGTGATGGCCAGACCTTTGGTTCCAAACCTGCCAGCACGGGCCACCTGAAGGACAGAGCAGGGGGAGGTCAACACACAGGACACAAGTAGCCTGCACTGTTAAGTGGTGTCATTTTCCCCCCTTTAATATAAAAGGTACATAGATAATTCATGAATTCTTGTCGATCAATGTCCAGCATCCATTAATTTATGTGCCACAATCAATGTATAGAGATAAGTACATTATGATATTTATATATAGCTCTACTGACTGGTACAGAGATATGTAAATTATGATAGTCATATATAGCTGTACTGACTCTGTGAAGGTATGTGTCAGAGTCCTCTGGCATGTCGTAGTTAAACACGATGTTGACTCGCTCAATGTCCATCCCACGGCCAAACAGGTTGGTGGCCACCAGGATACGGCGCTGAAAGTCTTTAAACTGCTGGTAACGGGATAGCCTGGAGGAGGAATAAGCCATTATAATATTTATATACGAGTATTGAGTAACAAGCAAGAGGATGCAGACGGATGTGATCCGGACAAATATGCTTGTATTGACAAGTGTGAGACAGGCCTTTTAAGCTTAACATTGAATTTACTTACTAAACTCGAGTGATGTGATTGTAACAGATACACAAAGCATGAAATAATGGGTCAAAGGCAGGTAAAAAGTAGAATCTCTAAAATAGGGTATCGGTATCTAAAATCTGATACCATGAAACGTGTAACATGCTAGAAATAAAAGCAAAGTGACTTGTGCATTTTTAACACATGTAAGCATGTTAGACCTCTTCAATGGAGAAAAATGTATTAAATATCTTAATACGTTTTGACCCGTGACCACAAACTGATGGTCTAACTTATACTGCAAAGTTGAATGATTTAAAAAGAGAGCTCTGCACACCAACTAGCTCCCGTTTATAGGACTGGTATTCGCAGTAGTGCCATTTCAAGCACAAGGAAGCAGTCTGAGGAAGAGCCTTGTGCTCGCAACGTTACAACTGCAAATAAAAGTCCTTTAAACGGCTGGTAGTTGGGGTGCAGATCTCTCTTTTTCAACTTTGCAAGGTATTTTTTGATCCAGCACCAATCCTATTGGCTATTGGGACGTGCATCATTCTAACTCTACACTGTTCGGTAAAAGCAATGGATCGGTACTTCGTATCGGCAGACACTCAAAGTTTAGTACTCGGAATATGTATCGGCAGTGAAACAATGGTATCGGCGCATCCCTAAAAATAATGAGTGTAGTGTCCAAGAAGCCGGAGAAATCGCAGCCCTGAAACTATGAGGTATGAATGGGAAGTATCCAGCAGCACCCACCTCTCCTCCTGAGCCATGCCCCTGTGGATAGCAATAGCAGGGAAGTTCTGCTCCACCAGCAGCTGAGACAGAGCCACACAGCGCTGCACCGACTTCACGAAGATCACCACCTACAGGAAACACCGCACTTCCAATTACAACAGATCACCGTAAACAGAAGATATCCACACAGTACCCATCAACAAGGAGGTAGGAAAAAAGTATGCACACCCTCACACACACACCAGCATTTGTATCTTACCCCTGCTGTGTTGCCTGTAGTAAAGCTGACATTCGTTGCTCTGAGACTGGTAATCAGCTCTCTGGCACCAGTACAGTTTACATGCCTGAGTGAACCTCATGTTGTAGTTGATATATTTGCACATCAAAAACAACGGCAAGTTGGCGGGAAAGCACCATATGGCTATGTTCACACCTACGGTGTAATGCATTTATGTTACTGCAAACTACATGGGGGGTTCTATACAAGGGTGCTATGGTTCAAACTGAAAATGGCATGGTCAGGCATGGTTATTGAGCAAATATGATTGCCTTTATGTAAATCATATTGAGTATTTCACAAATTAGTGAATATCCAGCCTAGAAAACAGTTTCTTGATAGGACTTTGATTTCACTTTTGTGCTACGCTAAGACAAACGGGGCATAACATCTAGTTTAGTTCATTATCACTGCAAAAGTGGGATGAATCCAACACAACACAGTGGATGCAGCAGTAAAGGAGTCTCTCGTTGAAATGAGATAACATTGTATACAGGACACAAGGAGGAAATGAGCAGCCTTGAAATAAAGGCAGGCTAGAAAAAAAACAGACATGGCTTCAACAGGACTACCAACGAAAAAGACAATTAAACATTATAGACACAGGAATTATGTTGGTTACAAACCCTGGTACACACACACACAAAGCGAATATGTTGTGGATATTGAGTATGAGAGAAATGAGAGCGAGAAAAAATCTAAAGGACAATTTACAGGATCATTTCTATGTTTGGGAAATGTAGCTAGCTAAAATCATCATGATGATCATTATAGTTAGTGGAAGGCAGGATCTCTACCGTACACACACGGGTAAATGTGCACAGAAATGGAACAAAATCGCAACACAGTAGAATGTGTGTCGCACAAATCAAAACTACACTTCTAAATCAAACAGGCCACTACAATCATAAAGACTGTAGCAGTTAAGGCCAGGTTAAAATGTTGAAGAAAAAGAAAATCGATAAATAGTTTCATTTGAACAATGTGAAAATTTTAACTTTTTTCACTGGATGTGTTAAGATTTTCACTAAACGTCGTTTCCAGGAAGCCTCCTGTCCTGAAGATGGCTCTAGTTTGCCTTTGCGCCGAGTTTCTGCTGAACAACTTCGGAAACTCAACAGCACCATCAAGCCTAATTGAATCAGTATTGAATTGAATCAAATCAGTCTCAAATCGAAACCCTATGAATCGAAATCAAATCGGGTAGCCCTAGTAGCAATTACATTGCCTGTTATAAGAGTGAGTCTGTATATACCTGATTGAACTCAAGTACATCCAGCAAGTCAAAGAGCTTGCGGTTCTTCTCACTGTCCTTCAGCTTGCAGTAGTACTGCTGCAGACCGTGGAGAGTCAGTTTTGTCTCATCGTCCACAAACACCTCCATGGGCTACGCAGCAAGAAAGAGATAACCAGTTAGTAAAGTTACCCAGATAGTACTCATTTGCAAAGTATTCAGACCCTTTGTCGATGACAAAAGCAAACTACAGTAAAAAACAATCAAAGAACACTTTGCAGATTTCATGAGCTCAGTTTGATAACAGAAGTGTGCTGGAGACAACCTTCACACTGATTAAATATGTTCAGATTCTGTAGAGGTTAGTTAGCATGTAGAGGATAGTTTAACTTCATACTTTCTCCCCAGTACAATTTTGAGGAAATGATTGCATGAATCTTTTGTTGAATTTGATTAATTTTCTGGAACCTGTTCCTCTAGACATCACCAGAGCCAAGAGTGGATCTCTTGACTCAGTAAATTTTTCCATGGAGGGTCAATCTGTCCCTCTGGTATGGCCATTTGTGACACTGACAGCCACAAATGGGCAAAGCTAAGAGGGACTTAACTAGTATCCTCATCTCTGGGGATCTGTAGTGCTCCATCTTGTATGAACAACCCTAAGGGCCTTCTAACCCATGTCTACAAGCCATACAAACCCAAACTGGACAAGGCACGGTTCACGTCTGGGTATCTGCTTGTATGAACCAAACACGTCAGAGCTGCACGGCATGTTTTTCCAACTTAAAATTTGTACGATGACTTACATCTTGCATGAACTTGCGGCAGACGGGGCGGATCTCCTTGCTGAGTGTGGCACTGAACATCATGCACTGCTTCTCGTGGGGCGTCAGCCTGAAGATGTCCTGGACATCACGCCTCATGTCTGAGGGAGAGGCGGCACAAATAGTAGACGGTAAAGAACAGAACGGAACTAAAACATGTCGGCTGTAAATATTTAAAATGCTGCACATGAACATCTTTTATCGTTAGGAACAGATGACCGTGAAGACTCAACCACGTACAATTACGTGGAATAGACGAGTGATATAATAGTTAAGTCTACGAGGTCTTCGCACATCAGGCCGACAACTCAACCGTCACATTACATGGCAGGGCTCGACATTAACTCCTTTTTTTTACATTTACCTTTCACTTGTCCAGGCACAAAAGTCACTTGCCCGGGTAAGAATTAGTCATTGTACAATAATTTTCTTTTTTCATTTTGTTTGTGAATGCAGAATTCAGACGAATAAACAGTTGAAAGCATCCAAACAGTGTCAAAATAGTGGCTGTAACGTAGCTTTTCTTACAACAAAAAAGGAGAATGTTGCATTAAAAAAATAATTTCCTCCACCAAATATGAAGAAAGAAATGACACACTGAAACAGTGTTCTGGAATGGAACACTATTAATCAGTGGTAGAACTTGGAAGTACACAGTTTACATCAGTAAAAGTAGAAATACCCAGATAAAAAATTGTACTCTGGTAAAAGTAAAAGTTCTCCATAAAAAATTATACTCAAGTAAAAGTAGAAAAGTTTTTAAGGGGGGGGGGGGTTGAGACTTATGTACTTTCTTCATCCTTGCTGTAATTATGTTTTTACATGCCATCATTAGGCTTTATTGTTGTAATTATTATGCTATTGAGAGACTGTGGCAAAATCGGACTTCAAAGTTTTTCTTCTGTCATTGACATTTGCTACAAAATGTGCAACAATCCAATAAAATAATAATTCTGAGTTGGACAAGTCCCAATGTCGAGCCCTGATATGTTTATTCCATACAACTGATGTGGCTGAGTCTCAACAGTCCTCATTCCTGACAATCAAAAATTATACAGAGTGCCATTAATAATTATCTTACTCCCTTGTGGTGAGATGCCCAACAATTAGAAAAATTATATATATATATATATATATATTCTACCATAGAATCAAAAATGACTTAGTAACAGCTATGGAGTTGGATTATGGCCCAACTGTGGCTCTGCACTCACCCAACTGCTCAAGCATTTTGTCACACTCGTCCAGGACAAAGTGTTTGACATTCTTCAGGTTGAGGGTATTATTGCGGATGAGGGCCAGGATGCGTCCTGGTGTTCCTACGACGATGTGAGGGCAGTTCTTTGTCAAGACCTCCTCGTCCTTCTTGATAGCCAGGCCACCAAAGAACACGGCAGCCTTGACAGTGGGCATGTATTTAGAGAAGCGCTCGTACTCTTTACTGATCTGGAAGGCAAGCTCTCGCGTGTGGCACATGACGAGAACCGACACCTGGTGGACGGGGGAAGAGGTGAAGTTCTTCATCTACCATGTATGGGTGCTTTATATGCAATACCTGTACATAATGAGCTTACAAGAATGAGAATAGAGCAACCATTTATAAACAAGTCAGAGCAGAATCAGAAAAGAAAGCCTTAGATAGTGACTCATTTTCTATGACCAGCCTTATAAAGTATCATAACCAATTTACCTGCCCATCAACTGGCTCTATCTGCTGCAGAGTGGCCAATACGAACACGGCCGTCTTCCCCATACCAGACTTGGCCTGACACAGTATGTCCATGCCCAAGATGGCTTGGGGAATGCACTCATGTTGGACTGAAAGACAAAAACGACATTGTTAAGTAGCCCATGTTTATTTTAAGTTAGCCCTGATCAGGTCGTTTAGGATTTTGTTGTGGTGTTGTGCCAAAGGGTCATGTTCTGGCCATAGGAGTTATCTACCCAGGCAAGTCTGAGAAGTCTCTGACAAAAAAATCTGCTTGAAATTTGATTTGCTGACATAATCCTTTGTTTTCCGCAACAAAAATCTATCTACACAAATAATCTCCACAAACAAACTTCTAAAAATGTTGTTAAGCACAAGCATGTACAAATTCTCCACTTCGCTTATAGCGCACTCCCAAGCAATATGCTCAGTGTTGCCACCGGTGGTCGAAGCTGACAGCAAGAAAGAGAACTCAGATATGCTTGTGTTTAACCGTATTTTAAACTTAGTTATATTCCCAAACGACAGTGTCCACCACTGCCGTTTTCATGTTAGAGCAATATCTCCAGTGGCTTTCATTCCAATCTTTTCAAATTTGCAGTGCGCATTTATGACCACTAGAGGATGACCTCTATTGATTTTGGTTACCCCATGACCTTTCCTCTAGTGCCACCATCCGGCCAAACTTTCAATTTCAGAACCAGTGTATCTTGAATACCTTTTGTCCTAATCTTTTCTAATTTGCTATGCACATTCATGACCCCTTGAGGAAGAACCCTATTGATTTTAGTGACCACATGACCTTTCCTTTAGTGCCACCATCAGGCAGAACTTTCAATTTTCAAATGAGTTAATCTCCTGACGCATTAGTCATGCAGTCAAGAAACTGGTATCCAGAGATGTGTCTACTTGTGCACAACAACTTTGTCATAAGGACCTATGAAGTCTGCCGTATTGGAATTTCCGCCATCTTGAATTATTGGGAAAACTACTTTTTCCTACTCCTAGCCTGTTCACCTGATTCTCACCAAACTTGTTGTGTGGAATCTGGGGACTAACACTTTCAAATTTGTAATTTAGATAATTGATAGGCCAAACCATAAGATCCAATCACATTTCGGAAAAACGCATGGTAAACAGGAAATTATTTGTTACTTATGAATGCACTTCTCGGTTTCCACCAAGCTTGACAAATATGTTTGCTGTACAATAGCAAGGAGGCCTGTGAGGTTCTTTGTCATCTTGCCCGATGATGGTGCCATTCTCAAAACACTAACTAAACATCAATTACTCCTCAATGGCTCGGATTAGGGGCATGATCAAAAGGTGGATTGCAATTTCGGGCCATTTGGGATATAGCACATGTCGAGGTTGTACATGGAGATGTCTTTTTGGGTAACCGCAAATTTAAGACAAGTAAGGAATTATGTGCATCTTGTCAGGTAACTCCAATTTTAAGCAGATTTTTCATGAGACCCATCTGACTTTTGTAGGGGTAACTCCCATCACCAAAACAAATTCCAAGGGCCCTGGACAGGGTTTATTTCAAGTAGGCCATAAGACACCACATGTTTAAGATTAACGGTAAATTCAAATGACACCAAATTTTTCCTGAAATTACAAAGGTTTAGTTTGCCAAAATGAAGGAAATCCAAAAACATTCTCTATCCTACAATAATCACCTTCTGAAGGATGCTCGAAACCACAGTCAACAATGGCACGCAGCAGCTCTGGTTTGAGCAAGAAGTCTCTGAAGCCAGAGCTGTGGATGGAGACATAGGACCCCTTCACCTCCTTCTTGCCTGCAGGGGCTACACTCTCAGGGGCTCCCTGGGGTTCCTCATCCTCTTCATAGTCCAGCAGCTCATTGTCAACATCATTCTCAGCCATTCTATCAATAGAAGCCATACAATTAATGACATCAATTTTATAGTGGGATTGATCAATTTAGTCCAGTTGAGTAATAGCTTTGGTCCGGGCCTAAGTAAAAAAAAAAAAATTCAATGTGATATGGTAACAAATGTTATATTGTTAAAATGAAACAAATCCACTGAAATGCTTGCAAGTGGCTGGCAGTGTAATAAAGTGGTCTAACGGTTTCGAAATAGCCAGTTCATCAGCCAGTTAGCAGCGCAGTGACGTTTGCTAGCAGGCCGCAGCTGAAGATAACCGATTAAATATTTATGAATGATTATTACAGCATAAATCAAGCTCATATGGTTGGCATAAGCCGTGATGGCCAATTTCATAAAACGATAGCACTCATAATGGCTGGGCTGTAGTAATTTCGAATAACACTGGTGGACCGACCCCATTCATAAACAATAGACTCTAGCTACTTGCATCGTTCTCTCATTCAAACTCACGCAGTCGGCTAACGTTAGCATGCCAGCGACTAGCTAGCTAGCGTTAGCTAAGATTTTATTATGCTCGACTACCGACCTCTCGTAGCGTGTTAAACGTCATGTAGGATTCGACACCGAGAAACAACCAGTTAAACAAAATACAATCGAACTAACTTGACTAACTTAGCTACAGTTTGGTGAATCTCAGCTGCGACACAATGCACCGTGTAACCAGAAGGTAACGTTAGCTAACGTGTTAGCCGCCGATGCTAGCAAGCTAGCAATTAAAACATATGAATCTAAATTTTTCTCTATCTGCAGTCAAACCACAATATATTTGTATCGATTACGCATGTCGGCACGTTTAGTATGAAACAAATGTAAACCACCTAGCAACGTTTGTCTTCTTTTCTTCTCGGCTTCGTTCGAATAAGCGACGTTGGCTAGCTAGAATCTACTACTCACACACACATGCAGTTCCTGCAACCAACAATTCCTCCCGGAAGGAAGGGGCGCTCTGTTCTTTCAGAGATTGCGATTGGTCAGTGTCAATAAGAGCCCCTCAAAACCCATTATGCTAAACGAAAAACAGCCACGACGTCTCAGTGATGTTGGATGAAATTTGTGTAGCACACGACAAGTTTACGTTACTCACAAATCAAAATCGGCTATAGGTAGAGTAGACAAGACTAGAGTAACGTTACGCCAGTCACATCAAATTGAGAAATAATTACTTTATTATTTATTTAATAATACAAATACTAAATCCCATACTAACGTCCAACGTCGTTAGCTAGCTACATCCCAATCCTAGACTTACTGATCTTGGTTACAACAAAGATACTGAGCAGATAAAGCATACGTAGCCTATAAATAAATTACAATTGCAATATTAACTTTGTCCACCTGATGGCAACAGAGTAAAATGTATGTACCATAGACTAGGGTAGGAATAGACTATAGGATATGAATAGCTCGTACATAGACCTCACACCTGTGTGGATCTTTTAAAAACTGAGCAAGTTTCTCAGGGCCATGCATGGACATAATTAATTGAGCCCTGTTCTACATCATGTTCTTAAATTGGACATTTTCTTTTATCACCTCTTAAACTGTATTCATAAATACCGTGAGGTGCAACTGCACCAGGCCCAGAGAGGATCCTCCACATAAATTACTGTATTGACATTATCAACAGTAAGAGAGAGGCTCCATATAAAATCCTGCGCAGACCCAAGAACAAAAATGCTGTCATCAGGAATCCACGTTGGAGCACTATGTTTTACCTAAAGGAGAAAAAAATTACGTGGTTACCATGTGGCCAAAGTTCTCTATAGGCCTTTCAAGTTAGCTGATTAATATTTTATCACTAATAGTTTACACTATGTTGTATAGGTTTACAGAAACCACTAAGCTTTGCACAGACCTGCAGCCCATTAACTGTGACATTATTTATCATTCCCAGAACAACACAATACAGGCATATCTTAACAGTCAACTAAACGGGGGCGTATGTACAAGCCTACGCCGCTGTTTGACACCTGTGAGTCCCGCCTTCCCGCAGAATAAAGCTCACAGATGATTTGTTTATTTTGTTGTCCTTACAAAATGTTCCGTAGTTAGGGCGGACCATTGGTTCCTCACATGCCAATCATATCCCATCCTGTAATCTGATTGGCGTGCCCCACCTCATGTTGAAATGAATGCCAAAGAACGACATTCTATATGATTTTCTTTTAATGATTGATGCTACATTTCATGTATGATCTGGTTGACTGTGCATCTGTCTTGTGTCTATGATACATTAAGAACTTCCGAGAAGGGTTTTGCTGCTCTGATTCGGAGGCTTCGATATCCATTGAAGCCGTTCTCACACAGCAGCACCCAGGCAGCTGCGCGACTCGCTCTCTCTGTTTCCAATTAAACAGCAGCACGAGCGATGGCATTGCGTTGGACATTGTATCTGTATGCGGCGTGAAGAGCGGTAGGGTCTATTAAGATTTTTATTAACTGATAACCGGTAGCTTCGATAGTCACGGCGGATTCGACTGGGAGCAACGGTAGCACAGCTCCGATTATGGGAAGGGAATTCAGGTGGGTATTTTGGTCTTTTATTTTATTTATAGGCAGTTTATTTTCCCCTGCCATTATGGTCGCTATGATTGTTGTTGTTTTTATGTTGACTGTTCTGCTATTTTCTGTTTCTTTTAGCCTAATATACATTGAGAGTGAAATAGGCCTGGGCAAAGCAGTGACTGAATATAGCCAAATCCGATATGCTCACCGAAACCCTATCATCAGCAGCCTCAGTCATCCGACTGCTCCATTTCCCACAATGTAAAATTCCACTGTGGTAGGCTACATCATGCAAAGAGACACGACAAATAGGCCTATCCATTACCCCATAAATCCCTTTAAGCTCGGCTATTTCTATGGCATAGCCTACTGTACTGCGAGCTATATACATTGTCCTCACTGCGCGGTCGGCCTCATTTTATGTGGTTGCACAATCATGCTGTTTTGAAACGCACTGACAATTCGCGTTGCAAGAGATGTGTCATTTCGGTTACAGATGTTGCAGCTAGGCCATCATTTGATTGCAGTGTATGCAGGCCCGTTGAACAGGTAGCCATATGCATCAGCATTTTAGATCCGTTAGGGCAATGTGCCGTCGAAAAACCCAGCCAATGAGATTGCATCCTCATGACCCTGTAGGCCTACTGTGCAAGCAATATCTTGAATGCAAACTATCTTATGGGTCATTTGCCTGCTATGCTACCGTATATCAGATGGCTGCCCTCTACTATAGCAGATCATAGAAAGTAGGCCAGGCCCATCCTCATTTTTATCTCTTAAGTGTAATTAAAGTGAGGGAATGAAATTAGTGTTTGGACTAGCTGTTTGAGGATTAAGGATAGTTGCTGACTAATCAATAATGGAATATATGCCCGAGGGCTCTTACATATTTTAGGGGGAAACTTTTCAAGGAATGAATTAACTTACTTGGCTGACTGTAATTATGGCTTGAATGGCCCATGAATACAGACATGCATCACTGAGTAATGGGTTGATCATATCTCATTGTGAAAGCAAAGGGGACTGAGCGGGAGGTAGAGAGATTGCTTACAGAATTAGCTGTGAAATCCACTGACCAAACAGCATCTAACACATCTTGCTGTCAAGGAAACAAGTATCTGATTCACATCCTGATGACCTTGTTTGGAAGTGCAACATCATACTGGATTACCAAGGTCTTAAATCGGGGTATTTTCCAGTTACTCAAAACACACACACACACACACACACACACACACTCACTCACTCACTCACTCACTCTCTCTCTCTTTCTGTGTTTCTCTCTTTCTTTTTCTCTCTCTCTCTCACACACACACACACACTCGCATACACACACAAAGCCACGTTTTCATGCCTTGTGGGGACACTCCATTGACTTACCCTAATCCTAAAATAGTTTGTTGTCCTTGTGGGGTCTGACCAATGTCCCCACAAGGACAGAAAAACAAGGAAACACACGTAAACACACACACACACACACACACACACACACACACACACCAGATGACACATATACAAACCTAGAGGCACATTTTGAGATACATGCAACTCATCTCAGCTCACCATTGCTGTTTCTTCATTATGCTGTGGATAGCTGAATGAGTTAGTGGTAAGCTAATAGGCCCTGGACAATGTTGTCAGGATAAACACGTATGTGTGTGTGTGTGTGTGTGTGTGTCTCTGTGTGTGTGTCTGTGACTGTGTGTCTATGTAGAGTGTGCCGCCATAATAAACTGCTGAATACTTCAATGAGGACAGAGTAGGTATATCATCTGCTTTCTACTGTATATCACTGTAGGCCCTTGTGCCACACAATAGCATTGCTGCTGTTGAGGTTTACCCTTGTCTATTGCTCTGAAGCTGGCTAGCTATGGTTAGGTAGTGGCATAGCCTAGATGTCAGACCACTGGACATCAGACCCAGCTGGGAGCTGAACCATCAGAAGGTGATTCCTTCAAACCTAGTAAAGAGGATGACTTTGCACGGCAGTTGGCTTCGCAAGATCACAAGATCACGTGAGAATCCATGTTGCCAGGCTTCAGTTTATGCACTTGTGCCCAAACCACAGTGGTTCGGACGAATTAGCGTCCTTTGAGGAACTACAGGCAGCTATGGGCGTGGTTTGGATCCAATCATCTGCCAAGTATTTTTGCCGGCCAATATGAGTCCATGTCCTTTACTGACTGACTGACTGTCTGGACTGCTGAAACACACAGGCATGAGTGTCGTTGCCTGCAGTAGGCATCAGAGCACAGCGAAGCAGCAGAAACTCCTGAAAACAGCATCATCTGGATAATAGTGGACCACATGAACAAAAACGCCAACTTTGGTTGCGCAAATTAACATAGTCTGACACTGGAGTGAGTAACTTACTATCAGTTGCTTGCATTGGATATCAATTCCTCATCTATTTCATTGCTTTGTTTTCTTTTGCATCTTTGCTTCGTCAACTTGTGTGTTTGACGCTATTTGCTCGCCCTTATTGCAGAGAGGGTGCTGATCTGGCTGGTCGGGGGGAGAGCAGGTCACGGAACACATTAAAACCACAGTGCCTGGAGCACAGACCTCAGTGCTGCTGACACTAAACAAGAATGTCGCTATGTGCAGCGCACCGACCTACATCCAGGACTGTAGCATCTTCTATGTCAATGGAGCCGAGCTTGTAGGCTACACATATGCCCACAAAGACGAGACTTCACGTTGCAACTTTTCGTTAGACCACCCTGAATAATACATTGCCCCTTACATAGCCCATTCATTGGCCTGTGCCATACTCATCTTCATCGTCGTCATCATCACAATAAGCCTATCAATCATCCTCCTTATCGATCATCAACGCCACACAGATAATTTCAATAAAAATCGCTTGCCTACCTTTCTGTTCATTTGTCCAAAACAGCCCACAAAACAGCCATGGAGTCGTTGGCCGCCTCCTCCCTGCTTCGTAACAACCAACATAATCCAAGGGTCTTGACCACTGACCCATATCGGGCATTTCTACTGTATGTCCTTTGATAATCCATTGTCTATCGCCAGCCTTGATTCTTCAAAACGACTTTGGCCTGCTTGGGTCCTACTGGTTTGAAAAACCTTAAAAAATTAAATTTTCCTCTTGCTATTTCACTAGTTTCCCACCGTGTAGCTGACAGCTGCCAACTTCACACAGTCCGCAGTTGTTAACGCGCACACATCAATCGCTGTGTTCAGGCATCTGACCTCATTGACATTTCTCAATAATTTATATACGCGACATTTACCCACATTGTCTTCCACGCCTAATTAAACAAGCGATTTATGAGCAACTGCTATGGGAATATATAGGCTTACAATAAAATCATGACAGACCAGATAACATTAAATCTTACATGGTCTTACACAACATATATTGACAGACTACTATTAGTGACAGATTATTATAGTGATTATCCTGTTTCGACAGGATTCGGCACAAATTCAGCTCTGGGCACACACACACAGTTGTTCCTAATTAACAAACATATCCCCACTGGGCTGGCATGTATGGGTGCGGCTTAACTAGGCTTGCCCAGTCTTGTTTTTAAAGTGCCGGCCCTATTCCAAGCAGTTTCAAAGGATGACTTCCCAGATGGTTCTGTGTAACAGATCATTTGGCGGGTCAGGTTATAAGGAGGATAGTGGGAATGTAGAATATTGTTTTCCCTAATATTTCCTCTAAAGCCAGTTGACAAGGGGATACCTGGTCTGCTAACAAGGGGGACTTCAAAGCTTTTCATCATACTTAAAAATCACCTGCAAGCCATGACTTGCATTCAGGAAAGTTGTGGAACAGGGAAGAGGTTCAAACTTTTACATAAATGTACCCTTATGAAAAAGTATCATGGTAGCATGATGGTAATTTCAGTTTTACCATGGTACTGGCCATTGTATAAATAATTTACCATCGTACTACCATGGTAAAAGTTACGTATTGCCCGTCATTGCAGTGACCAAAAAATTATGGAAATACCATGACACTTTTATGGAGATACCATGATAATAATCCTTTATTATTTGAGGCTTTTAGGCAAATTACCATACAAGTCTGTTTTAAAATATTTTGAATAACCAACATTCGTGTGTAATCCATTGAAATCATTTGAAATGTGAATGTTATACACAGTCAACCTCTACTGTTTGCATACATTTACACAATACAAACTTGCAACCTGTAGATGATAAAATATGAAACATTATTCACCTGAAAACTTACATGGGTTTTCATCTGTAGGCTTAATTTGACTAGATTCATAACATGATATTTTATCATTCAAAAGCCTTCAGGAGTCGTGTTTGTCCCTATCACTGGTTGGCTGGATGTTTGACAGTGGCACAACCCACAGAAATGATGTGACTATTATTCCTCAAATTACAGTAGGTTGTGAAATAATCTATCATTTGACTAAGTTAAAGCCCCAATATGGAATTGACCATAATGTGGGGTATATTCATATATATACATTCTTGAAAAGTTTGATTTGTATTTGAAAAAGCTTTGGAATGTTCTTAACCCATCATAATTCAGAATACCATAGGTCTGTTTTACGCTAATGTTTGCAATCATTTCCTAAGTTAAAAAAATAATAATATTAATAATAAATTAAACAAAAATATACAAGATACAGCAAATCGTATTAAAAACTCATATTAGAGAACTCGAGAATGAAAACATATCTCCATTCCCATTTTGTTTTGTTTTTTGGTGGGGCTGCTACTCACTTGTTTACATTTGGATTACTGATTAGACCTTTAATAAAACCATAATATTTTGTTCCCGAAAAGCCCTCAGAATCCTGTCCCAGTGGCTGGCTGAATGTTTAGTATGGATAGCAGCAAGCAGAGGCCTTTGCAAAACAGTCCTCTTCATCCCCACTGCTGACACAGGGAAACAGGGAGCAACTTGATGACCTGGCAACCCGGGCTCAGGCTCACTACAACTGCAGCTACTCCTGAGTTCTCCTGTTTCTAGTCCACTGTTCTTTCTCTGTGTGATTTCATACACCAATGTTGTCCTGCTTGTGTGGTTATTATGTAATTAACTGACTTGCGAAACGTAACTTTAGAATGCTGTGTACTGTATGTCATTGCAAAACATATTATATGTGCAGCCAGGTAAAAACAAAAATAAAGATAGTCAAAGGAGCCATTTTAGATGGCATAAAGGGACTTCCTTCATCAGCTCAAAACCATTTTTTTCTTGTTTTTCTTTTTAGCTCTATTCAGGCTGTTGTTTTCTTTCAAATTCATTTCAAAAGACATTTGATCTGTATCATCGCCCACCACTGTCCTTTTCAGGTAAACAGAGCCATTATTCATTGACAAGCCAAGACAAATCTTTCATTTTCACAAGCATATGACTGTCCTAACACCTCTAGTCCATCTGATATGATTATCACTGTGTGTTGTTTGTCATTCCATCAGAAAGAATCAGGCTGGTACATATCATTTTCTTCAGACAAACAAGCTTAGACTTTGCTTGTTCATCCCTAAAAAAAAAAAAGGGGGGGGGGCAACCATTTCATAAGCATAGTTGAGGTGTTGCTAGTTTTTGTTTTTTTTAACACAGAGGCTAGGAAATAATTTACCTTGGAATGCTGAGCGTGACTCTAGGGGTGTATTATTAACACCATGGATTTGTTGCTGGGTGGTAGACTAACCAGTTTGGAAACCTTCACAGAGGCCCCTGATACTTGATATAGAGTTGAATGAACACAGACTCCCTTCACACAATCAATTGGGAACATGATGTACCGCGGGGCTGTTGTGTCAGTGGCATAGGTGTGCCTGTATCATGGTGGGAGTAAACAAGCTGCAATTTTTCCTTGGGTTAATATGTTAATTTTCCCTGACTTAGAGACGACATTCAGACAGGCAGGAGCATGTGGGTAGTGAAGTGATAAGATTTTATATACACACACATATATATATATATATATATATATGTATATATATATAAATCACTCAACACGTTCTGTGCATTGTTCTGTTGTGAGGAGGTTATGTGATACTGTTATGTCTCTAGTGAACTTCAGACACTATTTCCTCAATTATTTCTTAAACTTTCTGCGAGTTGGGCCTACTACAGTTGAATAGTTGTGGAAACAGCGTCTGCTAGTCACTGGAGGTCTGCTCTCCACCAGGTGGTGTTTCTGGGGGCCGGTGCTCTTGAGACACACAGAACACGATACGTTTTATGTCCAGTTAGGACATAGGATGGGATTCAGGTTCATCACGCAGCACGTACTGTGCGTTGAAAAACAAAAGCCTGGGGAGTAAAGGATTACATGTAACTGGATTACAGTACAGACTGGCAACTGTAATCAACTAAAAATCATAATTATGTAGGTCCCAAAATTGCAGAACCATCCTTTTAAAATGCCAAGATGTTATAATGGCTCCTCAGTGTGATTGAATAGCCACCCACAAAATACTATCCAGGAAGAAGTGTTCTAATTCTGCCGGTCTGGTCCAAAAACACTGGAGGGAAATTGTTGTGTGTCATTGCCTTAGCATCCCATTCAGTAGTGGTTATCTGCTTCTGTTAATCCTCAGTTGATGCTCCTGAGTTATCAGCCTTACAGGCATTCTGATGTAATCCATTTGTGAGCTTAGTGTGTGATCAGCGTTATCTGTGTCTGCTTTATCAGGGTATTCCTCCTATTATTAGATAATCTGATCAGAGTTGAATAAAATACGAATTAGCGTCAGCTGTGACAAGTGAGAAAGAATCATGTACTTTCAATGATATTTCCTGGGTTGTGGAAACGTCAGTTTCCAAGGCCAGGGTCATGTCTATTTCAAGACCCTTTCCACTGGCAGTGGCCTGCTAAGGAAACAAATCGTCAGGAGAGCTATCATAACTAAATTAAGAACTCAGGAAACCATCAGTCACATACAGTAAACGTGGTTAGAGGGTTTAGGGAACTTGGACTGTCTTTAGAACCTTCGCTGGCCGCGTCACTCCAGTTGCCCCAACTGTGTCTCCTCTTTCATTCGGGCTTAATGTCAAAACAAGCCTCCTTTGGACATATCCCAGAAAACATCTGCTGTAGGGAGAGCAGTCAGAGAGCAACCAATTAAATCGTAGTAATGTATTGATTTAGCCTAGTAAAAAGGGGACCGTTTGGAGAACAAGAGAGACCATCGTGGACATAACGACGACGTGGGCTGACTTGGAAGGGGAACACTCTGACTGACCACTGTTAATAGGCAGCTGTTTGTAGCAACACAAAGGGATGGACATAAGGAGCAATGTCAACAGCACGCACACACACACACGCACACAACACACACACACGCGCACGCACACGCACACAGTCAGTCGTTGAAGAATGACAACTCGGGCATGCGAAAAAGCTGTGTTTAAAGTAAAAGTTTTGGCTTTTGGAGGTCAGCTTTATTCATAGATAAATTCATCAGGATGTATAGCGTTGTAGCTATTGCAGCCACACAGAGAGAAGACACCTAAATCATAATAACATGGAAATACATCAGACTACACAGACAAACGGCTGTGAATGAAAGACACACGCCAGTTGTGTCCAACATGAGACAACGTGAAACTGCTCTTTTGTTAAATAATCATGAGGTGAGATTGGCAAAATGTGAATGTTTAATCATTCACAACGGGATCCATTGAGCAACAACTACCCAGCCAGTCACATATTAGTAGTACATAGATGTCAAATGTCAAAAGAAAGGTCCACATGGCGAGAGGGCAAGCAAGAGAGAGAGTGAGAGAGAGAGAGAGAGACAGAGACATGAGATGATGTAAATGAGTTGTAACAACAGGGAGGTTGGGGCTGTACAGTCAGGGATTATCAAAGGGGGTGCCCTTGATATGAAGACTCCAGAGTGCCCTGAGGGGAAGAGACAGACGGACGGACGGACGGAGGGGGAGGGGACAGTATGGGGGGAAGGGACACATCTGCTAGGGCAGAGCACTATGAAATATGTTTTATATTTACCCAACTTTCATTATGTTTTTTTGTTTGTTTGTTTTTGGTTGGTTGGTTGGTTGTTTTCATGTTTGGATTTATGGGTTTAATTTTTTTCCCTTTTTCTTGTTTTGATGTTCTTATGCCCTTTCACACTCAAAAATGGTTAAACACATCATTTACTGTTGTAAATCAGTTTATCTGGCATATGGGGAAGAGAGAGAATAAAGATGCATTTGTTTTTGATGGGTCCTGAGGGAGGAGAGAAAGGGTGCGTTGGATATGTTTCAATTCCCCTGGCGTTCTTATTCTTTACGTCAGCAGGCCCAGATGGGGGGCCGTGAAAAGCTCCTTTGGTTCGGTCAAAAGCCCTGTGTAAATCGAACGCATTTGGTGCGAGATGGCACACAAACCGAGGTGAAACGGCTATGATGGAGGGAGAGTGGGGCGGTAAGAGGAATTGTGATGGCAGTGTTGATGTGGGGTGAGCAGGAGGCGAGTAGAAACGGGGTACAATAGAGCTGTCTGTCTATGTGGACAGTGAGAGCTCGGAGAGGATGCGCTCAGGCGGAGCGTCCACACAATGCAATAATTGTGCGTGCTGATAGCGGTTAAGCAGAGCCCCAAACACACACACACACACACACACATGCCACGCACCACACTGCAGGGCTCACATGCACACACAAACACATATACAGGGTACACACACTTGCGGGGAATACAAACATACAAGCTGTGACACACACACACATGCATGCATGCACACACTCACAAAACAGTTACATGTCATGCAGTGTGCACACACACACACACACACACACACACACAAATACAATTCCCCCTCCACACCTATATAATAGAAG
>OMKL01151630.1:0-10877 GCA_900302295.1 Parasudis fraserbrunneri | reverse complement strand
ATCCAGAAGGGAAACATGTACTCATATAGTTTAGCAGTAACGTGATGTGTGAAGGTACCTCATTACTGTAACTACAAGTTACAATGACAATAACAACTTTAAAGGAATAGTTCTGATTTTTTCTTACTTATTAATGATGATGTTCATCAGTAGAATCCTTTCTCAGTACAATCCAAGCTGTTCCTCACACTAGCTCCGGCTAGTTAACCGCAAACCAATGCAAAGTCAATGGGGTCAAACTCCCGTCTTTACAAGCTGACTGAGGCTCACTGAAATTGACTCCACAGTGCACATAAAGTAGATTTCAGTGAGCTTCAGTCAGCTTGTACAGACAGGAGTTTAACTATCCAGGGCTAGTATGAAGACACAGCAATGGATTGTGCTAGAAACAGGACCAGGGTTCCCAAAAATCAGAACTATCCCTTGAATGAAATATAATATTAGAAGTATTCCCGTGACCAGGCGTTATGAGCAATGCTCAGTACAAATACAATGCTAACGACGCGCTTTGCATGGCAGTCACAACAAAATGTGAAAATAGAATACATGTCAACTCTTCCAACACTTTTTACTCATTGCAATGATTTTTCTTTGGTTGCTCGCTCATGTTGTCATTGCTCACCCTCCATCACAGGTGAAATCACAGACCTGCCAGGTAAGATAGCGTTATTTCTTCCTCATGCCACTTTTCCTTTGCCACAAATGTGTTTCATTGTGCTATCCAACATGTCAGTAACACTATCTGCCTGGGTCTGCAATGCATTATCATTGTACTTACAACATATCATAACACAATCCTGATTCAGTGTGAATATAGTGATAATCGTCTTATAACATTGCTCATGATATGTTATGAAGTGTTTTTACGATGATTTATAACAACATACGGTGTAACGTTTTGTAATTGCAGGCATATGTAGTGTGTTGAACTTTGGGGATCATGAGTAACATGTACCAGATATCTACTCGGTAATAAGGGGCAGCCCTGAGCAGGTCGACTATTAATTATATTAATATAGTATTAATACTCTTGACAAAGGCCCACGGGGACCGAAACGTTAGCATGATCAATAAGTTGTGATGCTGAGCAAGATCAGTGTGCGGGATCTTCCTTTCTCAAGACCGAAGTGATACTTTCCAGCGCACCTGCATCTGAGACAGTTGGAATGTGCGAGTATCTCTTTTGAAAAATATTAACAAGGCTAAACTGACTGCAGGCCATGAAACTGTGTGAATCAGGACTTACCTTGAAGTTGATCTCAGCTTCTTCACCAGGGAACTCCAGTCTTGAACGCTGCTGTGGAGGAGGAACAGCCTGTCGAGTGCTGATTCAGTTTTATATTAAAAAAGACGCGACGACTAGGGTTGGGTATAGAGAGCTGAGAACCGAGTGGCACCGGTTCCAACATGATCAGAACCACCCAGACCGAATGACGCGCAGCACCGGAATCAACACCGAAATTCTGTGGATCCAGCGACAGCCGGGGGGGAAGAAAAAAGATGTCCTCCGGATTGAATGGCCAACAGAGCTCTTTTATTTGCTAGCAAATCTCCATGGCTACACTTTAAGTACAAGAATGAAACGAATGAAATGCACTTATGTAAGCAGTTTGGCGCAGCTATATGGTCGGAGGGAACACAGTGAGAGTTATGGATGTCACGACGGCTCCCTGATAGAACAAGATACGACATTCGTACTCTGGGGAGTCGGGCTCTTCACGCCGAGTTGGCATTTCCTCCTCACCTCAGCCGCCATTTACGGACGTGGTTCCTCCCCCTGCGCTCTGTTCTCCAGCGTCTCTCATGCCACAGGCAATAACAACAACAACCCCAACACGGGTGGAAGGCGGAAAAACGTGTCGACTTCTTAGACCCGCCCACCATGGCCTGCAGTCAAATAGCCGCTAGCTGGGTCGGTTTGTAGATCAGTCATAATACATTACAATGACTGAAATTATACCTTATCGTTACAAGCCAGTAAAGGTTAGTTACGAACAAATTTGCTCACTTTTAGTGGCTTGTAATCATATTATAAGGTATCATCTTAGTGATGTAGCCTGTAAACTGAAACTGTAAACTGATGTAGCCGATTTTGACATGATTTATTATGAAAGTTTTGTTGCTCGTAATCTACGTTTATAATGTATTACACCTGTAGGTGTTATAACACACTGTGATCTTTGCCTGTAATTATGGTGTTGTGATACATGTTATATACAAGATACATGTCATTGTGAAATGTATATATATATTTATATATATTGTATATATATTATAACATATTACGAGTATTGTTATAACATCATTACGCCCATCTATGCGTGATTATAACTATACTTATAATGTATCATGGTTGTGTTTATAATATGTTATAAGTATGATTTATAATGTATTACGGCAGACTTCATAGAAAGTGTTACCAACATGGCTAATCCATTCAAAACATAACATTGTTTTTGTGATGCAATTTATTATGAAGTATGTGCAGCAAAAAAAAAAGAAAGAGAAATGTTTAATCATTTGGTACTATCCCCATCGTGTAGAGTCCGAGGTCTCTGGTGAGTATTGACAGTGAGGACCCTGTCGTCATCTTGTCAAGTCCTGTCTCGATACAGTAGTCCCCCTACTTGCCTGTGAACAGAGTTCTTGTGATAGAGCATTTCAAGCAAGTCTGAATGAACCCTTGCTTAGTATCTATCGTACAGCATGCCAGGAAGTTCTGGTGGTACAGTGGATGTACTGTACAGACACCCATCAGGAGTTTCTTTGTGATTATTGCGACCCCAAAATGCTTGATTTTGCGGCAGCTTTTTTCCAATAATTGCACTACAACATCCAACGTTTTCTGTGTTTTATTGCAGGGAAATTCAGAAAATTGCTAGAAATTGCACAAAAAAAAGTCTATTATTATTAAGGCTATATATTACCTCATATTAAGAGTTACCGAATAGGCTACTACACACTATCGGGCCTGCCTGTAACCCCCTCTGTCTCCCAGACAGTACCTCTCCCATACCCCTCTCTCTCTTCCCTCCTACCTCACACACACACATGCAGGCCTGGTCCCCGTCTCTCTCTCTCTCTCTCTCTCTCTCTCTCTCTCTGTCCCTCTCATATTCACCAGGTCTTTTCCATGACAAATTTAGGTCAAGCACTCGCTTTGGCTCCTGCCACCAACTTCAAAGCAGTTTCCTCCTTGCCGTGGTTTTTATTCTGTCGTAGCCTAGTTTAGTAATCCTCCTCGCAACATGTCTCCCGGTTGAAAAATGACTGTCAAATGAAGATTGCTCCTTGTCGCTAGTGTTGTAATAGTTGAGATCGGTCTCACATTTTGAAGGGCTCGTGTCATCTCAGAATTTATTGCGTTTTTACTCATCACCTGCCTGGGCTGTATTAATTTATTTATTTGATTATGATTGGATGTAAAACTTCCCCCCTTCAATTGCAACCAATAACTTGGCTTATTTTAAGTTTGAAAGTATGCTAACCGCCGCCACCCCTCCTCCCCTCTCACTCGCTCGTCAAGAAGAGGGAGAACGCAGCAGACGGAGGGAGAGAGCGGTGTACCATCTGTGACTGAAGAGAAGAGAATGAGATGTGGTCCGAATCTTCAATAATAAGATTTATGAATTATTAATAAGATAAGAGTTTCTTAGCAAAACGAGTTCTAAGAAGAAACGCATCGCAGAATGGTCGCAGCTTCAGATAGCAATCGCAGCTTCAGTGGTTTAGTTCGGGTGTGCCAGTCATGACACACACTTAAAGGATAACTCCACTGTTTTTTGATGTGTGGGTCCGATGCCACTTCTGCCTTGATATGATATGAATTCATATATCAGACTTTTTTTTTCAATGTGCTTTTCCATTGTGGAGATATTTGGTAGCCATTTTGTGCTAATTCATCACTTTCATAGGTTTTCCAGTGTAGCTCAGACCTCCCCACATCAGATGAAAATGGCATGTTAACCTGTGGGTCTACACTGTTGGCCTTTTACAGTTGTTTCATTGTACCAAAGCAACTTTGTACCAAGCAACTTTGAAGGTCAACAGGGTAGACCCACAGGTTAGCATGCCTTTTCCATCAGATGCGGTGAGTTTTAACAGTGTAGACCCACAGGTTAGCATGCCATTTCCATCAGATGTGGTGAGTTTTAACAGTGTAGACCCACCAGTTAGCATGCCATTTCCATCAGATGTGAGTTTTAACAGTGTTGACCGACAGGTTAGCATGCCTTTTCCATCAGATGTGGTGAGTTTTAACAGTGTAGACCCACAGGTTAGCATGCCTTTTCCATCAGATATAGTGAGTTTTGAGCAGCCACAAGGTACATTTTCAGATACACTGGAAGCCTATGGAAGTGATTAGTCCGTACAAAATGACTAAATTTAGCAAAGGCCTGATATATTAACTCATATCAAGCCAAGAATGACATGGAGCTCACTTGTCAAAAATGGCGGAGTTATCCTTTTACATATTTGTTCAAATAACAGTACAATGACCCAGTAATATATAATAATATAATAATAATATGGATGAGGGGTCAGAAATCAAAGCTTATGATTTTGTTTGGACTTCTTTTCAACTCTGAATCCAATGCACAGTTGCTTAAAAGCACTTATCCTCTCTGAAACAGCATGCCATGGCTAATCTTTTTAGGTACTCCTCAGTTAAAGGGTAAGTTCAGTATTTTGGACCCCCAAGCCCTATTTCCTACTCATCCCTGATGTTGTTGTCGGGAAAAAAAAGGGTACAGTCCTTTCTCTGCGCAATCCATGCTGTTCTTTATTCTGGACACCTAGCTCCTCCTTAGTTAGCGACCGAACTACCGTGAAGTTAACAGGGGCCATTGTAAAAAAAAAAACACTTAAACACAGTTGAAAACAAACTTCTTTGCTTTGGGTGCACCGTGGAGTAGGCTATTTCAGGGCTTGTGCAGACTGAAGCAGGGAAGCTCGTTTGACTTTACATTAGTTTTGCGGCTAACTAGCCGGAGCCGCGGGTATCGAAGCGTGAAGAACGCCATGGGTTGTGCTGAGAAAGGACTCTACCGATCGACAAGCATCACCGGCAAGTAGGAAAAAGGGTTAGTGTTACCCTTACCTGTGAATGGCGTCTCTGGGTCTCTCCTTCTCACGCGTCCCCCTGATTGTCCAACCCTTTGTCCTTCAAAGTGTGAGACGCAACATTTACCGCCATGGTTCGGTCTTGTTTGCGTCTTTTCTCAGACTTTTCTTCTTTTTTTTTTACTTTTTTTTTTTGGTGTCTTCTCGCTCGCCCCCCAGGTCTCGCCCCTTCCATCCACGTATGGGACGCCCTGACGAAGCAGACCCTGTCCGTCCTGCGCTGCACGCACTCCAAGGGCGTCGGCTACGTCAACTTCAGCGCCACGGGGAAACTGCTGCTCTCTGTGGGCGTGGAGCCCGAACACACCATCACCGTCTGGAGGTGGCAGGAAGGTAAAAGCGAGGTCAACTCCTTTCAAAAGTCAAAGTCTCTGATCTTTTTGAAAATTTGTATTTATGGTTAACTCCTCTTGGAGGCATAACTTTGACGATACAGATTGTTATTTGTGCAAAACTTTTATCACATTTTTCCCCTGGAGAGAGAGAGAGAGCTTCTCTGTACTTCCCTGAAATCTGAGTTGCATGTGTGATGTCACTAATAGGTTGAACCTCTCATGGTCCAGTATGTGGTAACTTGACACCTTTAGCTTCAGCATACACAGGAAGCTGAGTAGGTATTGACTATTGAACAATTTGGAGGAAAAACATATTTATATAAATTGTTATTTAGTATAGACATTTTTTAAGGGTTTAAAATACATGTGTTACATATCATATCTTAAAGTATATGTTCTGAAAGTATACTTTGTATACTTTAGTATACTTTCTATGTATTCAGAAAGTATACTAAAGTTGTGCTAAATTGAAACCATTTAAGTTGTACTTAGTGTGTTAAAAGGTGCTAAAATATATTGAAATTATATATTTTTTGTATTTTTGGTTAATTTTGCTTACCAACCTAAGTACAACTTACGTTTGGTAAACATCTCAGTTATTCTTATTTTTTATTCCACTTACATCATGTATTCTCATGCTAAACATGAGCTTTGAATTAGTACATGAAAGTCAAAAGTACCAAAGTATTCTCAGAAAAGTACATATGAGTAGAAATATACTTTTAGAGGTGTGTAGTAGATTTCATGCACATCCCCCTGTCTTTGGTGCTGAGCCAAACCGTGAAACACAGGCATACGAGTCATAAAAAGAATCGAAAGAAAAGAAAGAAAGAGAATGTATCTCGTAGCAAGCTGCCGGGGCTGCAAGCTAACAAGTATGGTCAGCTAGCGGGAATGTGCATGCAAATGAATGGCTGTGTGTATGTAGCTTCAGCTGCCTGCATCGTCTGGTCCATCCAATCTGCTGCCAATTTAACAGTGTTCCCAATGGAAATGATCCTCAATACAAAGTCAATGAAAATTATTCTCAAATGGAAAGTGGTCCTCATTGGCTTCTCTACAGAAACAAAAACATGAGAAGAAATGACTGTGACAGGAGAGACACACACCTTGGATTAAGTCCAAAAGAAATCAATTGCCATCAAATTTTTAGACACAAGGTTTATCACTCATACTAGGCACAGCTTACTGCAGCAATGAGACCCGTGGTCAAAGTTCTGTCCGTGTTCTGAGCGAGCCGGGGCGGCTTCAGACAGGCAGAACACAGGGTCCAGTGACAAAAAAGTTTTAATCCACAACACAACATGCAAACAAAAGTTTTAAACATCCACAACAGAATACAACAGTCCCCATGTAGTGCCAATGCTTGCTTCCTTCTCTCAGATTGACGCAATGTCTTGGAACTATTTTGTTTCTTGAGGAAGCCAGTGTATTAATACACACTAGGGATATCTATTTAGCTACTGTAGTTCCAAGACATTGCATCAGGTATGAGAGACGAATCACACTTTTTTGTTACCGGACCCACTTCATCACAAGCATAAAGCAAAGTCTGGGAGAAACCACACTTCTGTGCCCGGACAGGTTCATACAAGTTGAATGAACACTTCCAACTCGTTTCCCCGACCTCACAAGTCATTCCAACCGTTAGTATGATATGGCATGATTGTAACATAATTGATTAACACAAATCGATTTTTTTGTGTCCTTGGTGTGACATCGCAAAGGGCAGTACTTCAGACTTTTTTCAGTTTACAACTCTGCCAAAACGATAATTGTAATTGAATTTTCCCTCGGCGCCTGAATAACACTTCAGACCGTCAAATCCATACCAAGACGAGGTATGGAAAACCCATTTTCCATAACGTGAGACCTTTAAACCTTTTCTTCCTTAGGTGTCAAGGTGACAAGCAAAGGCAGCCACGCGGATAGGATCTTCGTGGTGGAGTTCAGACCGGACTCGGACACTCAGTTTGTGTCGGTGGGGATCAAACACATCAAGTTCTGGAGCCTGGTGGGGGGCTCTCTCATGTACAAGAAAGGGGTGATTGGCTCCGTGGAGGAGGGAAGGATGCAGACCATGCTGTCGGTGGCCTTCGGTGCTGTGAGTAATTACCTTTTGACGGATTTTTATCACGCACACGCGCGATCTCAGGGGGCGTTCACACCTGCCTTGTTTAGTGCGGTTGAATCCAAACCCTGGAGTGTTTACTCCCCCCCTTTGAGTCAAAGTGGAAATGACAAGATTCTGTGTGTTCATAACGTGTTTATTTTGTAATATACCGTAGTCATGCTTCGTTCAAAATTGTCGATTCTCATCCCATTCCCATCGCAAAGTCTTTCTACTACCACTGCAATGTGCAATTCTTATGTATATTTAGTTAAATTAAAAAATTAATTAAATTAAATTAAAAAACGGTATATACCTTCAAATACGGTATACCTCCCTGCCCTACTTTCCTGCCTCCCCTCTTATCTTCTCAGACACAGTAAAAAGATCCTATGGGTTTGGGTTAGGGCTGGCCGATAATTCAATATGGTAAATCATCGTCTTTGATGAAATCACAATATCATGATTGCGCGATTCCGTTGCCTGAAATTGATAATAATAAGCACGTATAAACTCTTTGACTAGTTCATCCGAACTACATTTGAAAATTGCAGTTGTGGTTTTTTTATGTCACACCTTACGAAGAGACTTAACATCAACTGGATTACGTAACCTGTGTATTTCACATACGTGAGCGTATACTATGATATGTATCGAGAAATTCGAAATCGTGATATTAGACGTTGAAGCTGATGTTCGCTCCTCTTATCCGACACGCTATACAGAACAACCTGACGTTCAGTGGTGCTATCAATGGGGACGTGTACGTGTGGAGGGAACACTTCCTGGTGCGAGTGGTGGCCAAGGCTCACACGGGCCCCGTCTTCACCATGTACACGACGCTACGAGACGGCCTCATCGTCACCGGGGGGAAGGAACGTCCGTGAGTAGGCAAATATACTGTACTGCAAAAAAAAACTATAGTAACTATAGTAAAAACCTATGGTATTCCTTTATTTTATGCCATACACACTGTAGAGATTTATCGCAGAAATACTGCAGTGATTCACTGTAGTATTTCTATAGTGGAATATGAGAGGAGACTTAGTGTAGAAATACTATATATTATATGGTTTACATTTTTAACATGTTAAAGGTCCATACCGGTCTTTTTACATGTGGGCTCCGAGTTAGTCTTGCCTTGACACAAAAATCAAGGCGCCCTTCTGTTTTCATAATCTTTAACCGTCACTGAAGATGTTTGAAGTTTATTTTCTGCCGATTCACCACTGCCATTGGCTTCCATTGTATCTGAGAGTGTGTCTTGAACACCGCATAAACCCATGAAAGTCACCACATCTGACTAAAATGCCATGCTAAAATAAAAGGTGCATTTATTTTCTTGAAAAGTTCTACCCTGAAAATGTTGCTCTATTGTGCCCTAATACGGTGTCTAAAAACGAAGAAAAGGAATTTTCTCTCTGACACTGTATTACATCACAATGGCAAAACTTTTCGGAAAACAAGAGACACATAAGATGTTAGCATGGCATATGAGTCAAATGTGATGACCTTCTTCAGTTTATGTGGTGTTTAAATAAAAGTAAAAAGTAAGTCATTGAAAATGTAGTCGGAGTAGAAGGGTAGATGTAGGCCAGTGGTTGTCAGCGTGGAGTCTGGGGACACCCCACCCCACCCAGGGGTCCTTGAGAGAGGAGGTGTACATCAATATTTTTTGTGTGGATGTGTTTGACAGAACCAAAGAGGGCGGCGCTGTGAAGCTGTGGGATCAGGAGATGAAACGCTGCCGAGCCTTTCAGCTGGAGACGGGCCAGGCGGTGGAGAACGTTAGGTCGGTGTGCCGGGGGAAGGTAGGCTTTGGCTTGACTTTACTCCCACCAATCCAGTCCCACACGACTCAGGTCGCAGGGCATGGCAGAAGTGGCCCATGCTCCCTGGTTAGAAATTGCTCAAAGGTGTGTACTATGTAGTTTTGGGAGAGAAATTTGAAGCTCAAGAGAAGTGGAAAAAATTCGAAGGTATGTTGCCATTTTAGGTATATAATCCATCGCGGGTTGAAATTCCCATGCCGATTTTTTTTTTGTTGGACGATTTAAATAACCTTGACTTTTGGTAATTTAATATGTAAAAATGCCCCTTCCTTGCACATGGTTTTACTGATGCTTTCACAGACCTGTCTAGTTTGGGTGGTTTACCCCCTCCCCCACACTGTTTTGACGAGCGTCAACAAGCTAACGTTATCGTTGCGGTAGAAAAAAGAAGAAGAGTATTAATTTATGAGGTCAAGCTAGGAGTCTCTGTCAAGCAGCTCCTTGCTTGCTAAGCAGCTGTTTACTGGATTAATGATGGTGAAAATGATTCTACAAGCTCCTGGAGAGGTTTTAGATGAGGAGTGACTGGTAGGTCTACTTTATGTTACTTGCAATCGATGTAGCTACTTTACATTTGTTAGCTTACTAACATGTCTAGTACTCGCGCAGCTACTAGTATCAGAGCAGAGACTCCATGGCCTGAGAGAGAGGAAGGGGGGACAGGCTACTGGCACTATAGGTCGGTAGCTGGCACACGCACATACATAGACAAATACATTGGGGATCGCCACAATATGTGATGACGATTGGTTGACAGAAGGATGTACCTTCTTGTTAATTCCTGTTTTTCTTTTTGAGAAAGTCAGCATTCTCTTCTCCCTGATGCTTGGCCATTTTCCATACAATCGCTTCGTGACCCCCCGTGGAGCTTTGGCGACCCCTAGTGGGGGTCGGGACCCCCAGGTTGGGAACCACTGCTCTAGTGTTTATTCTTCAATGCCCCATATGCCCAAATGCTTGGACCCCCCCCCCCATTGCTGCTTGTGGCTATATTTAAATGTTTTCCTTATTGTCAACATAGCCTGCAAAAATACCAAAACTAACAATACAGTAATCCTGGGAAAAACTACTATGCCCATGTTACCTGCAGTGATTAATTATACTGACCAAAACAAGAAGTACGGCTCTGTGACTTAAAAGTGTACAGTGTGTACGACAAAACTGCAGGAATACTATAGCTTTTACTATAGTTCATTTTCATATGGGGTTTCTCTACTCTTTTTTCTTTTCTAATCTTTTTTACGTTTGTTTGTTTGTTTGCTTGTTCGTTCCTGGGCTTTGCGCTCAAGGGTAAGATCCTTGTGGGAACCAAAGACGGGGAGATCATTGAGGTGGGGGAGAAGAACGCCGCCTCCAACACCATGATCAACGGTCACACTCAGGGTCGAATCTGGGGGCTCGCCACGCACCCCTTCAAGGACGTCTTCATCTCGGCCAGCGACGACGGCACCATCCGCATATGGGACCTGGCCGATA